>VZRE01014252.1:386261-539295 GCA_013396775.1 Cephalopterus ornatus | reverse complement strand
AGCCGCAGGAGGCGGTGCCGTCGGCGGCGGGGAAGCAGGTGGAGGAGAGCGGTACCAAGGTGGACGAGTACGGGGCCAAGGACTACCGACTGCAGATGCCCCTGAAGGCCGATCACCACTCGCGGCCGCTCTGGGTGGTGCGTGCGGGGGGCGGCGGTGCCCGGGGGTGGGACGCGCTGGGAGCCGGGCCCGTGGCGCGGTCAGTGCGGGACACGGGCCAGGGACCGGGGTTTCGCCCATGGAGGAGCCGGGAGCGCTGCGTGGCCGGGGGGGGACGCCCCGGACAGGCCGAGATGTGCGGGGGGAGAGCCCCGGGGTGGCCTCGGAGCGCTGAGTGCGGGGTTTGCGGCAGGGCGGGGCGGCCCTGCGGCGCCTGTGCGGGGACACCCGCGATGGGAGCCCCCGGTAATGCCCAAGGAATTGCTCCCACCCCGGCAGCCTCCAGGCAGGACCGCGCTGCCGGGCCTCCCTTTCCGCGGGAGTGCCGTGGAGCACCTAAAGCCAGACGTCTCCGGGTGGCCTGTAGAACAGCCCGTAGAGCCGCGTTGGCTGATGACACGGGTGGAACTTGTTGCAGTGGTGCAGCGACAGGATTTGTATGTTGGAGTTAAACAGCTTTAAGACAGACTGGTCCTGTCTTCCGTAACTGGTGCTGTTTGTTTTCTCTGTTCTGAAAGGGACCTTAGTAAACTGGCTCGAGGCTTGGCCAGCGTATGCAGGGTGCCTGTCACCGAGTGCTGTGACACCCAAGTGCCTCCTTTCCTCCTCCATTATTCTCATTCATTGTAAAGTGAGTGAGGAGTTTTGTTGTTTCAGGAGAATGGGGCTGGAAGCTTGCATCTGCTCAAGCCATTTGTTTAGTATTAGAAAAGGACCAGTACTCCAGTGTGTCAGTTGGGAAAAGCTTTATCGATCTGAGTGTGCTTTATTCTTAGTGCCATGAAAGGGACATGGACAAATCAATGTCTGGACCTTTCCAGAAGACAAAAGTTGTATGTTTCTGCATCTCCTGTCTTCTTGTAAATCCATTAGGGCAAACCCTTTTTTTGAAACCCAATAGTGTCTTACTACCTAAATAACAGATTGTCACTGTGTCATAATGGCTACTTCATAGGAAATCCCTGATTCATTCAACCAGTGCTGCTGTGCCCTGAGCATTTCCTATTATTTCTGTAGGCTCCTGATGGCCATATTTTTCTGGAAGCGTTTTCTCCAGTTTACAAATATGCACAGGACTTTTTGGTTGCCATTGCTGAACCCGTGTGCAGACCCACCCACATTCACGAGTACAAGCTGACTGCTTACTCCCTGTATGCTGCAGTCAGTGTTGGTTTACAGACAAGTGATATCACTGAGTATTTACAAAAACTGAGCAAGACTGGTGTCCCTGATGGAATAATTCAGTTTATCAAGGTAAGGCTGTTTTATTGGGATTGGAAATATATCTGTTACTACTAATGAAATCCTTTCCCTCTGCCTAATTGATTTATTGCTTTTTTAATTATTCTTTAACTGTCTTATTCTGTCACTGTTTCAAGAGAACATTATTTTATCTTTTGTCTTCTTCTATAGTATATCGTTGCACATACACTATTTCCGTAATATATCCTGTGTGGGGTTTATACCTTTTTACAAAAAAATACACCCAAGTGTCTGCGTAGATACTTTCAGCCAGTAGGAATTGTATGTGGGGGGAGCTTCCTCAGATTTGTTTTGGAGGAAGATTATGAGTGTGGGAAGCAGTCTAGAATAGCTGGGCACTATAAGACATAGCCTGCCTTATCCTGCAACTATGTTCTCGCAGTCTTGGAAGCAGATTGGAATTAGGTGTAAAAACTGAAAACCTGTGACTGATTTCCTGCATGACATGATGTGAGTGTCTTCTGAAAATACCTTTTCGGGTTTGTTAAATGATCAGAACAGCATTGCAAATAAATGTTTTGTGGTAACATACTTCCCCACAAAGCCCTAAACCCATTGCAGCGTTTGGTCCCAGATGTGGAGTCGCTCTTTTGCATGTTCCTAATGACTGCTGTGTTTGTTTGTAGCTGTGTACTGTCAGCTACGGGAAGGTGAAGCTGGTTCTGAAACATAACAGGTAAGTGGCTTCTTCCATAACTCTTGTAGCAGAGGAAGCCCTCCAAACACAGACCTGTGCGTGAGTGAGTGCTCTCAGTAGCTTTTGAGTCTCACAGCTCCCAGCTGAGTGTAGCAGCTCTTGGTACAGGATCACTTTTACAGATGCTGGAAGTATTTAATACATTAGCCAGTTAATTCAGTTTGGGTGTCCTGAGATAGTGCTGGTTATTGTTACATTTTTTAAAGTAGGTTGCAAATTTGATATTCTAGCTTGTTTCTTTGTTGCTTGGACTTGCAATATATCCTTTAGGTTTTCAGATCATTGTTTAATTCCTTCCTTCCTAATTTACATGAGTCTGGTTAGACAAGTTTTTCACAGCTGTCCTGCAGTCTTGTGTATTCTGACTTCTGATATGTTACTCGGGCAGGATAAGCAAATTCACTGGCAAGAGGTGCGTGCTTGTGACTGGGTTGTATCTGATTTGTTTAAAACCTAGAGGACAGTGCTGGAAGGGACCTCGAGAGGTCAGCTCATGTATCTAAACCTGTGATTCTGCAATAGGGAGGGAAAGGAAGGAGACAGCAGAAACCTGAAGCCCATGTCTGTATCTTGCCCGTGTTTTCTCTTTCTCCTTTTATTTCTTTTCCTAAATTCTCTGTGGTCTGACAGCCATAGATAAGACCTGGGATTATAATCTAATGCTCTGCTTGTGCTGCTGCTTTTTTGAACCTGCTGCTTTGAGTAGAACTAGCATTGGTATTACTGGCAAGCTTTTTTGTTTCTTGAGAAAAAGATTTCTCTTGTGCCACTTAAGTCTCTCTGGCTCATATTTTAACTATGATCTCAAACCGGTGTCATTATTAATGAATCTCCAGGATGCACTAGTTTTAAATTTTTAGGTGGTTTGTGTTTTGGAAATTTGGGATTTTTGTCTTTTGGGCTTTTTTTGGTGCTGTAGACAGGACTTTAAAACACTACATCTAGTGTTTTCACAATCTCAGTTCAATCTCAAAAAAATTGACTTGTGTCGCAATCACAATTAAGACGTGTATGTGAGAGCTCTGTCTGGGCAATTCTGCTGGAGTTTTCCCACTTCTGTTAGAGGACATCTGAGCAAGATGGATAGCTGCAAAGTACATGATGCTTTTGGTATGAGGCATCTTTTAAAAATTTTAGTTGCCGAAATGTCTCTGCTTTTAAATTATTACCCCAAGATTGGATGCTTAAGAGTGCATCTGGGACAGCTGTGTATTTAAGCATCTTTGCCACTCTTCCAATGAGTTATTAAGTTGATTAGTTCATAAAAATGTTTTCCTTTGTTCTTTAATTTTAGGTATTTTGTGGAAAGTACCCACCCTGATGTTATTCAGCAGCTTCTGCAAGACCATGTAATTAAAGACTGTCGCCTGAGAAATGCGGAGGGTGAAGAAACAGAGCTCATTACAGAGACATTCACGAGTAAATCAGCGGTATGTTTGGGCATGTTCTAAAACTACTGCAGTGAGATCAAGGTAAACTCTTGAGTAGATTGGAGTGGTTGTTGTTTTTTTGTTGTGTCGGCTTGGTCCTACTGGCATCAATCTGTGGCTCTTTAATGATCATAAATTTTTGAGGGAGGGGAAGCCAGAGTAAGTTTCTGATGAAACCCTTAGTGAAAATTCATATCCATCTATTTCAGGTTGCCAAATCCAGTGAAGGTGGTGTTGGTCCTTCAACATCACAGGGAACAGATATTCAGAATAAGGCAGATGTCCCAGCTGACTTATTTGAGTTTTATGAACAGATGGACAAAGATGAGGAGGAGGAGGAGGAAACACAGACAGTGTCTTTTGAAGTCAAGCAGGTATAGTATTTTAGTCTCTGCGTTTGTAGCTTTGGTGAATGTGCCGGGACTTGCATGTAAGCACGAGAACTGAATGGGAAGTGCTGTGGCCCTTTGTTTGTTAGGGGAGATCACTGGGAGTCATTAACATTTCTTTCCTTTTACCTTCCAAAATCTTAGAGTCTTCCTACAGGGGGTGGCCAGCTGGGTGTTGTTCCTCTGCTGCCCACATAGTGCTCACAGCTAAGGGGCTGAGGGAAGCTCCTGTCACATGGGACTGAGCGTTGCTGTGTGCAAGACAAGCAAGAATTCAGTGGAGGGCTGCTTTCAGAGAGGTTTTTTGTTTTGTGATTCATATTTACAGAAGGAACTCTTAGTGGTTCCAAGTTCATAACTTAAGAAGGAGAGCTGGACTTTGGAGCACAGTCCTTGCTTGACCTTCATAGGAGAAGATGGCTTAGTAGCTGTTCTGTTTATTTTAAAATACTCAAACCAAAACAACAACCTCTGGGTGATTGACTCAGCTTGTCATTGTGGTGGAATAACTTCCATACTGGAGTATGGAGGTTTTCAGGATAACAGATGTGCAGCTTTAGTAGGTCCGTCTGTGTAACACACAGAACCCTTTGTGTCTGTTACTGAGCTCATTGTTGTAGGACTTCAGGGTGTAGTTTAGTCATTGCCAGATAAGCAACACATCTGAGATGAATGTATTATGCTCTTCCATCTGCCTAAAAAGCCCTCTCTAATAATGACTGTTATTTAAGATGTTTGAGGGGCAGGGGTGATCACAGATAAAGCTTCTGGAATAAACCTTAACTCTTGCAGACTTCATAAGCATAAAAAATAGATACAACTTCACTTGATATTATACTATCTAGTTGTTTCTAGGGAAAAAATAAAAGAATTAATTCAGGTATGGAGAATTTACCATCTGAAGCTTTGTTTCCTCTTCAGGAGATGATTGAAGAACTTCAGAAGCGTTGTATCCATTTGGAGTACCCCTTGCTGGCAGAATATGATTTCAGAAATGATTCGGTGAATCCCGATATTAATATAGATCTGAAACCTACTGCTGTCCTCAGGCCCTATCAAGAGAAAAGCCTAAGGAAGATGTTTGGAAATGGGCGAGCCAGGTCTGGTGTTATTGTCTTGCCATGTGGTAAGTTTCTGTGTTGGTACCTAGGAGTTTTGTTCTTTATTTGCTTTTGGTAAATGGAATTGAAATATGACATCTGCCTGGATTTCGGACAGGAGCAGGGACTGTTCTGGTACCAGTGTGCAGAGTCTCATTGGGTTTTAGGAGCAGGTGGCAAGGCTGTGCTGGGGTAGAGCCAGTTAACAGAGCTGTGTTGGTGTCACTGCAGGGACTGCGGAGCTGGTGGGTGGCAGTGGTACCTTCAGGTTGCCATTCACACTTCCGCTGCGCCCTCTGTCAGCTCTGTTCTTCTGCCATTGAAATGTAAAGCTGTTGGTATTGGCATTGTTTGTTCCTTGGTTGGGAATAGGGGGAGCTGGGAGTACAAGTGTGGCATAAGGTGGTGAGGGTTCTAAGGAAGAAAAGAGCTTGTGTGCACAAGTTCTGGGCAGGAGAGACTGAAGTAGAAATGAGGGACGTGCAGACTGGGACAACCTGTGGGAAGCAATGGAAAAGGAGAGAACAGGGGACTGTGCAAGTGCCCGTGGTATTGAGGGTGGAGGAGGCACAGTGGAGGTATGGTGAGGGCCTGAGACAGTGTGCAGGGGGTGCTGGAAGAAGTGTGAAGGAGGAATGGGAATATCTAAGGACTTCTTTGTGGGAGGATGCACGTAACTGGGAGGGACAGAAGAGTAGATCACCCCTGGGGAAGCTTTCTGTAGCCACCTGTAATTTAACATGCTTTTGAAATTAAAAAGCATTAAAAATGATTGCTTCTAATTGTCACAGCCACTGTTTACAGTTATTTTCTTGAGAAAATGCGGTTATGTGTCCTGTAGACAATCCACCTGTTTTTTTTAGAAGCAAATACTCCATTTAAGACTGTTGCAGCAAAGAAACAACAAAGAACTTGTCCTTGCAAGATTTCATATCCTCCCACAGTTCTACTCTGCTCTTTTGTTTTGTTTTCCTCCTACTCTCTATCTGAGAGATGACTAATGAATGTCACTCCTCTTGCCCTGCAGGTGCTGGCAAGTCTCTAGTTGGAGTGACAGCTGCATGTACTGTCCGCAAGCGGTGCCTGGTGCTCGGGAATTCTGCAGTGTCCGTGGAGCAGTGGAAGGCCCAGTTCAAGATGTGGTCCACCATCGACGACAGCCAGATCTGTCGGTTCACCTCTGATGCCAAAGACAAGCCCATTGGCTGTTCTGTTGCTATCAGCACATATTCCATGTTGGGGCACACGACGAAAAGGTCCTGGGAAGCAGAAAGAGTAATGGAGTGGCTTAAAAGTCAGGAGTGGGGCCTTATGATACTTGATGAAGTACACACTATTCCTGGTAAGGAAAGGGCCTGCAAACCTTTTGTGTAACATACCACATTAATGTCAGTCTGCTCTTGTAGAAGTGGTGTTTTTTTGCTATTTTTCTCATGATTCATGTAGTGACTTAAACCCATCCTTACGTTTTTGAGACAAGTAAACTGCCTCATTCTACTTCTTTTTTCTTTTTTTTTTTTTCCTCCTGATACTGTGCAGTTTAGCTGACCGTTAGTTTTCTGAAATCCTTCAAATTGGACACTGTTTTCTATAATGGCAGTGTAAAGTACAAGTTCTGTGTAGGTTGATAAAGTGCTCTTAAAATACACAAATTACATTTGTATAACTTTGCTGTACTTGAACAGGAGAGGAATTAATCTGCCGTATTTTCTTCTGAGATGCAGTGGCACTGCAGGCTAGCGTTTGATATCTATTTCTGCTCAATATAGTATGAATAACTACAGTGATTACCATCCAGAAATAGCTGTTGTCTTTGAAATTACTATGTAATTGAGTCCTATACTACTGGAAAGCAATAATATAGTATTAAAGTGTCTGAAGAATAATCCTGGCTAAAAATACCACCCAGGATTCTGTTAGCTGCTCTACCTTATTCTCATTTGAATATAATCTAGTGTCTACAGAAATAATAGATTTCAGAAGTAGACCTTGATGATTAACTGCCATTTTATTAAAGTAGCACAGTGCTGGCACTGTTCTGTCACTTTTGTTCTTTCTTGGTTTCATAAAAATGAAGGTATAGCATCTCCTCTGTGATCTCTAGCAATACTAAGGATGAGTAGTTCTGCCGTATCCTACAAGTCTCGAATGTGGCAGTGAGCCAAGAGTCTTTGTGTCGTAAGTCTTTCTAGGAAATAACATAGAGCTAAACTAAGCCATGTTACCCCTGAACATATTAATTTTCTTATGGGGAATGTGAAATAATAAAGATTTCAGGTTTACATGGATTTTCAGAGTAAAATGACAATGCAGACTAAAGGTGCAATCAGTGTGAAGTTTTGCTATAACACAGATTTGTTAGGAGTGTATGTGAAATGGGGTACAGTTTCCCAAGGCTGTGCTTGCTTTGTGCTCAGGAGCTGATGAAAGTGGGGGTTTTTTTTAAGTTGCAGTATTTGTCTTCTAAAACCATTCAGGAAAGTAAACAAAAAATTTGTCTTGCATTTCTTAGCAAAAATGTTCAGACGTGTGCTCACTATTGTACAAGCTCACTGTAAACTGGGGCTGACTGCTACCCTGGTCAGAGAAGATGATAAAATTGTTGACCTGAACTTCCTGATTGGACCAAAGCTCTATGAAGCCAACTGGATGGAGCTGCAGAACAGTGGCTACATTGCTAAAGTCCAGTGTGCTGAGGTGATGCTCTGCTTTTTGGTACTTCTAGTGTTTATTTAGTATGCTATAACTTTTTGGTATAATTTTACACATCTTCCTTAAAAAAAATAAGTATTTAACTGGGAATAACAGCTGCCCTTATGACTTTTCATTTACTTTGTAGTTTAGGCAAGGGTGTTGCTGGTCAGTATGAACATGTGATAAATCCAGTTAGCCACATGTTCTTCGGAGTGACTTCAGCACTCTTTCTGTTTGTGGGGATTGTGGTGCACGATCAGCTGTGTTGCAATCAGCATTTGGAAATGTGAACAGTGCACTGCTGTAGACTTGGTTCAATGCAGCTGACATTCATATTCTCTGATTTGACTTTGTATCTTAAACTCAGTTCTCTGCAGTAGCTTAACATTGTGTTATGATGAGTGTAATATCAGGTGCTGTGCTGGAACCTGCCTTCTGGAGACAGCTCCTGATAGACAGTCTGTAGTTGTTGAGAAAAATTCTTGTTACTCTTAAAACAGAGAAGGATAGTAGAAATTTTAAAAAACATAAGAAAACACCTGCTTATTTCAAACCTGAACTTCAAAACATAGGACTGGATCTCACCATTTCTTTCCAATATAATGGTGTGAACTCTGTTCTTTCCAGAGTTCTGATTTCTCTCTTTCTGGATGAGAGGAAAATCTGGTATCAGAGAAGTGGAAGTCTTTCACGCAGGCACATTAGAATGTTAAGTAATTTCTGGGTCAGACTAAAAGTCTGACTTAATGTGTTGTCTCTGATAATTGACAACGAAAATACTTACGGAAGAGTATAAAAACAGGGCAAACATATGTTTTACTTTCCTTGTCATTTCTCCAAGCTCTCTGTTATTTACGAGCTGTACATGGTTTCTGTGTATCAGCTTTTTCATGAACTTGTCCAGGCTCTTACTGAGTGAAAGTTTTAGCAGCTACAGTGCGCTGTGGTAGTTTCATGACTGATTCTTGTCTCTTTGGGTTTTGGAGGGATTTTTTTCCCCACTGTCTGGGGGGATTTTCTGTGGTGTTTTTTTTTGTTGTTTTGGGTTTTTGTCTTCTCGTTGTTGTTATTGTTACTCTTCTTGTGGTTTATTTTAAGCCTGTCTTGCTAATTTAATGCAATTCTTCCTAGCTCTGGAACTGGAAAAAAAGATGCAGATGCAGGTCAGCTGTCATCCTTTTTGAACACTGTGCAAACTGGAGGTTGCAGAAGGAAAAAACCCACTGTTTTGAACTTGTAGAATGCAAGTGACCTAGAAAATAACTAGGTTGAAGGGAGAGTAAACAGTCCCCAAAATTCAGAGTTGCCCTACACTTTGTGTAGTTTTGCCTTGTGAGCAGAATTATTCTCAGACCCTGAATTGCCCTTTAGTCATTGCAAAGTGAAGCATTGGCTGAGTTTTGTTGTGAATGATGGGAAAGTCCTGCAAGTTTATATTCTTTAGGCCAATATGTTGAACTGATGGCGCTACCAAAAGCAAGTGATAAAAACCCGCCAATATTGATGGCTGATAAGTAACAAGTCCAATACATGCACAACTGCATTGCATATTTGTTCGGATTTTCTTGATACGTTGTGGAGCAGTAGCATCTTCAGTCAACTTGGCTTGTTCTCCACAGCCAGGAAAGGTGTGTGGTTCGCTCTTGGAGCGCGGTTCTTCCCGGGTGGCCGGAGGGGGCAGTGCTGCTGTGTGACAGGGCAGGTCATGGTCACTGTGGGTGCCACTCTTCCACTGCTCTAAAAAAGAGCAAGCAGCACTGTTTAAAAAGTTACACAAAGTTTAGAGGAATACAACAAACCTGTTCTTTACCTGTATTTTTAGAGTTTTGTAATTACAGATAATCCCCTTCTGAGAAGCCTTACTAAATTTTAGGCTTGGAGGTGCATGTCTTGCAAAATGTAGAAATGAAGATATCATTGAGGGTGAGAAGTAGATCTTACCCATTTTTGAATCCAGAAGAGAATGCAAATACAAAATATATTGGGTTTGCCATGTAGTGAGAGGCATTGAGCAATAGATGAAATTTTTTAATGCAGTCAAATATTCATACTCATATCTCATTGTCACTTTGATATCATTCTCTTCTGATTCAAGAATTTTAAGTCTTTCATACAGACAGCACATGATAACAACAGAGCCTATTCAGTGCATAAGTTTATTTTTAATGTAGTCAAGGAATGAAAAAAGCATAATCTAGCATTTAACTCACTGGAAAAAATGTTCTGAAACAAAAAAAATTGTGATTAACAGTACAGAACAATTCATGTTTAAAGAAACTGTAAATTTTCACTTAACTTCCTCAGCTGAATGGTCATTATTAAAGAGGCTTTTCTTTGCAATATTTTCTTAATGTGGATATGGGGGAATAACCTATATACAGCAGAGCGAATGTTTTCTAAATTGTATGCCCTATGGATAGTATCATTATATACTATTGATAGTGTAATTTCATTAACATAAACTTTTCATAATTTCTTCTATTTCCATGCTACAGTAGAAAAAATAAGCCTAGACTTGTGGAGTACTATGATGGTTATTTGCATAGTGAAATAATTGCATAGGGAAGTCTGTTGAAAATTTCTAATCACTCCTAGTGTTTTGGAAGTTCTAGACTCTAGCTGTTAAAATAAAGGTCACTCCTTTGTGGGTATATGAGAAACGATTGGTACATTTGTTCTGTAATCAGGACTAAATGTGTCTCAGCTTTCAGAATATGAATAAAAATTAATCTTTATGGAAAAAGCTTTGACTTCTCTGACAGGCAGATTATACAAACAGTTCATTCCTTTGCTCTCAAACAAGTAGTAGCGCTCTCTTGATTACTTAAGTATGAGACATAAAGGAACTAACTTTCAGTCTTATTCCAGTCCCACTGCCTATTTCTCTCATGGATCTCAATGCCAAAGCATTTGGGAAGGCAGAAATGTTGATAAGGTTAAACAGATTTTTGCAGTGCTGGAGACTACACCAGCTGGTTGCTTTCATTTTGGTACAGAAATTACTGTGTTAAAACCTGTGGCATGCGCTATACAGAAAGTCCTAATCCATTATCATCCCAATATCTTTTCTATTCCCACTGGAATAAAATTAGTAAATAATGGAGGGTTACTTTGTGTGTGTGTTTTGTAATTCTAGGTCTGGTGCCCAATGTCACCTGAATTTTACAGAGAATATGTAGCTATCAAAACAAAGAAAAGGATTCTGCTGTACACCATGAACCCAAATAAATTCAGAGCCTGCCAGTTCCTGATTAAGTTTCATGAGCGACGGAATGATAAAATCATCGTATTTGCTGACAATGTGTTTGCACTGAAGGAATACGCAGTCAGACTTGGGAAGTAAGTGTTCACAAGCAACGATGGCACTCTTGTTTTCCTCCTTCCATGAAAATTTCCTTGCAATCTCATAGCTTTCAGTAGTCTTTGGTATTTCTTGTAATGCTTTAATTCCAATCCTCCTCTATAAAAAGGAGTTTAGGAGGGTTTTTTCGGATCGATCTTACTGGCACTGCAACATTATTTCTGTGTAGAACAGTTTGAAAAGAATCTGTTTAGCACTTGTTTCAGAGGAGTTTACATTCAGTATTTCTGTGAAGGACAGTATTTCTTTGTCTATTATTATTTTTGTTGTTATTATCATCATCATCATCATCCAGTTGAAAAAGGAGGGACTTCTAAAAATATCACTGGAACTGTTTTCTGTAATGGATGGTAACTTCCCCTGTCTCTGAGACATAGGTTTTCAAATACGCACACTCTGCATCTTTGAAGATCTTTTGGGACCCAGGGCCTTCCTCTTGAGGTTGTCAAAAGGTCTCAACCCTGTCTAAAAAAACTAAGACAAGCTTTTTGGGGATCTGTGCTGTACCAGTGCACTGCCTAGAACTGTTGTAATTGTTTAATAAACAAAAGGAGGATATTTCTCCCAAGAGCTCCTGGCTGCCTTAAATGCCTGTAACATGAGTGCAGTTTTGGAAGGTTGTACAAATAGAGTTTAATGAGGGGTCAGCATCAGTGTGTTTGTAGGGTTTGGATAGGGATAATCAGGGAGAGTTTGCCAGGATCAGGCACAGTGATTTTTGGGGAACATAAGCATAGAAGTTGGCCTCATCTTTGATTTGACAAGCCCAAATAATGTCTTGCTAGCTGGAAGCTGTGGGGCATTTGCATGGTGTATGACTTAATGTCTAGGAATTTCAGTAGTACTCCTTAGCAAAGCACAAACAAGTCTTACAGTTTCCAAATTCCATTTTCCAACTTCCAAAATTCATGATCAGTTCTGAGTGTAGTTTGAGAGCCATGCTGTGACATCAAACAGCAAGCCGAGCTAAGGGTGCTGGATGAATTCCAACACCCGTGGTCTCTTTCATCATTTTTTAAATCTGTCTGGACAGAGATTAGCTGTAATGATGCCTCTGGAATGTCCCTAGCAGTGTTCAGTGCACCAGAGACAAAACCTTTAGTAAAGGGGATGCTGGGAGGGGTGATGCTACATAGCACAGCAGTTGTAAGCGGTGTAAATGCAGCAGAAGTGTGGCAGGAAAACCAGTTGAAGAAATAGTAGGTGCTCCCTTTTGGTGTTCTTGAGTGAATTCTCTGTTTCTCTCATCATTCACGGAGCTCCAGGTTATCTGGCTGTCAGTGTTACCAAAAAAAGAGGCTTGCAGTGCTGGACGAAGGTGAGGGAGTCTTTGTTTTAACCAGAGATATTTGTATCATGGTTTGCTGTGAGCAGCTAGAACAAAGGGAACTGTCGTTTTGGGTGGGGCAGGAATTACATGTGTGCTGAGGAGAGCAGCCCAGCGGGTAGGGGCAAGTGCTGTGCAGAGGGCGGGAGCACAGTTCCCACTGTCCTTCTCATGGAAGCATGCAGGGTGGGTGGGCTCCCGGATGGAACAAAATATATCAACGGTCTGGCTGTTCCTGCCGACTCCTCCCTTAACTCCCTTTCCTTTGGTACTGGGGAACCATCAGGGAAAAACTATGCACATGACAGGAATTATTTTGACTGTAATTTTGGGGGCTGTAGAATTCAAATTTGCTTAGCCAGCTTTTCCTCTGTCATGAGTCTGTCATCCAGTAATAGAAGAGCACATGTGCTGGCTGATTTTTACTGGTGTTAGGAATATGTTTAAATCACTGTTTCTGAAGGACAGTGCCTCTGTGGTTTTATCAGTTAATGGGAGAGGGATCTATCTTTGCAAATCCCTCAGATGTCTTTTTGCAGTGAGGAAAACGAGTAATTAAAAAAAACATCTATGATTGGGTGTTCTAGGTTCAAGAAAGTGCTCAGATCTGTGTCAATGAATCACTGTTAGGTAGGATCTGAGCATTTTAAAATGGAGGATTGATAGCCTGGAGTTTGGGTTTATTCTGTTCTTAATAGAAAATGTCTTTGAAACCCTTCTTGGTGGCCTTAAGAAAGGCTCACAAATGCTTTTATTTCAGTTTAAATCTACCATTTAACTTTTGGGGATTAAAACCATCACAATCTAAATACTAAATGAATTTTGAAAGGAGACTTAAAATAATACTGGATGCTACTAATTGAGTAATAATGGTATTTTTTCAGAGTTGACTCATTTGCCACCTTTAGGTTTTAGCTGTATTTTTCTAAAAACCTGGTTAAATATACTAAATAGAAGAATTAGATTAGAAGTGACTAGAATTTTTTGCTGAAAAAACCCAAACTAGAATAAAGTTTGTAGTAAAGAAAGTAAGAGGAGCCAATGCACAGGAATTAGTTGGTAAGAATAGAAAACCTTAGTACTTAGTACATGCGCTGCATGTTTATGTTCAGCTGGCATTCATGTATGTGCAATATTAAATGTTAAATGAAAAATTTGAGCTTGGTTCCTTGTATTAGAAATAACATGGAAATGCGAACAAAATAGAAACTGTAGAACTTGACTCCTGTTGTTTGGAAATGCTTGTTAAATAGCATTTGGAAAAGTAGTGCAACAGATGACAAAGCAGTGGCCCTGCTGTCCTGCATGCTTTTTTTTGTTTGTTTTTTTGTGGGGGCTTTGCTGTTTCTAGCTTTTTGGTTTTTTCAGCTCTGCTATGAAAACAGCCAGAGCCTGGGAAATTCAGAGTAGTCCAAGTTACTCATGAAGTCTGTGGGTGACTGAGAGTTTGTGTGAGCCTTCAGGATTGAGATACTAAATGTTCCATGTGATTCATTGTCAAATGTTAGAAACCCTAGGTGAAATGCCACTGTGAGCTGCTCATGAAATGTTTGGGACCTTGTTCTCAGGCCCAGAAGGTATTAGGAGGGGCAAGAGGTTAGCTTTAAAAGCAACAATAATTTTCCCAGAACAACATCCAGCAGCCAGTTTATGACGCTTAGTGTATCCTTCATAGAGAAGCCTGGATTTTCAAGTGTTTAAATAGGCAGCAAAGGTTGCAGCTGTCACTATGCTAACTCAGTACATTTGAGGAAAAAAATCTCTTTATTTTAACAGCTGCCTTCAGTCTTTCATGTAGGCTTAGCAAATGTATTCGATCTGTTTATATACAGCTTCATTGGTGCTTGTAATTGCAAAACATTTGTGACAGAATTTCTTTCTGGCTGACTGGGTTGCTGCAGAGGGTTCTACAAACCACTGGGCAGCTGGGCAGCTGCCATGAAGATTCAAACAAGTTAAAAGTAAACTGAAAGCTGTACCAAAATGTGTTGGTTTTGTATCTGTTCAAATGTGTACTGTTTTCCCTGCATGGTACCTCATAAAAAAGAGTGAGAAATCTTGAATTTATTTCATTTGCATATGATTTGTTCTTTTCAGACCCTATATATATGGCCCTACTGCACAAGGGGAAAGAATGCAAATTCTACAAAACTTCAAGCACAATCCAAAAATCAACACTATTTTCATTTCCAAGGTAAGTGAGGACGTTGGCTGAGTCGTCGTACCTGTTTTCAGAGTTAACTTTGTTTGAGTTACACGTGCATGGTGTGCATTTGACATCTTCATACTGCAGCTCACAAAGAAAGATGTGCTTTGTATTTTTTGTTTGTTGGTGATATGTGGAATTAAGATCCTGCTCAGAGGCTGTTGCTCTGTTGTAGGTGGGTGACACGTCCTTCGATCTGCCGGAAGCCAATGTTCTCATCCAGATTTCATCCCATGGTGGGTCGCGAAGGCAGGAGGCTCAAAGGCTGGGACGAGTGCTGAGAGCCAAGAAAGGTAAAGGAGGTGGTGGTTGCGCTCTGGGCCTTGGATCATAGTATCCTAGAGCAGCAGAGAGATTGGATGTTTATGGTGTTTCTTTATATCTTCCTTGGATTATGTTTTAGTCAAAGAGAGTATGCCTATATACCAGTGACTGAAAATGAAGCATCTTCTGGGTCAGTAAAGCTTAGTGATGGCAAAACTTTGAAGGAAAAAAGAAAGCTGAAATAAAATTAAGGTTTTGTTGTTTGGCAGTTCTTTCACTTTTTAATTCCTTGATAATTTCCTCAAAATTAAATCATTTTTAGAGAATCATGGTATTGCTCTAAAAAGCAAGCCTCTGGAAAGCACATTTTTGATACGGCAGATTACTTGTAAAAATTGCATTTGGTTTTTGATCAGCATGTTTTTGCAAAACATGGCCAAGGAGTTTTTTGTTTAGAAAAATGATTCTTAAACCACTTTCCACTCACACTTCAGCTCTGCACACAATGATTTTATATGCAGTTTATGCTTGTTACAGATGAGGCTTTGTTTGAAAATGTGTACAAAACACATGTTAGTGAATTAACAAAGTCTTAATGAAACCCTGGGTTTTAAAAGAGAATCCAGTGCTGTTGGGGGAATAGACCGTAAGGACTGTAAGTTAAAGAAAATAAATGCTAGGCAGCCTGGTACATCCTGGACTTCAGAAAGCCCTATGAATTCTTAGCTAAGTATCTTTGTCTTACATTTTTTATACAAAAACACTGCAAACTTTGGTTTACATGGATAAAACTTTCCCTTTGTCTCTTTTTATTGAGCTTTTTTGACATACATTGCTTTTGACTGCTTCTTTACATAATAGACTTAAAAATAATTTTATCTTTCACTTTGCCTAGCAGAATAAAGAAGCAGGTTCTTCTCAGAGCACCTATGTGATTGTGTTAGTCTGCATTTCCTTTTCCTTTTTATCTTTTTTGCCTATTTTCAATTATTAAGTACAAGAGTTGGAGTTCCTACTCTGTGTTCATCAGTTTATGCAAGGTGTTGGTGCAGCTAAACTTTGCAAATAGTTTTTGTGGAGACAACTTATTTAAACACCTGTTTTCAGTATTTATTCCTTTTTGTTCTTTGCTCCATTGTTCCAAGTGGAACTAATCACTGAATGATTTTGTCTCCTAGGCATGGTTGCAGAGGAATACAATGCCTTTTTTTATTCTCTTGTATCCCAAGACACTCAGGAAATGGCATACTCAACGAAACGGCAACGGTTCCTTGTAGATCAAGGTTACAGCTTCAAGGTAACTTGGCCCTGCCACTTTTTATGCTTGGGGCCTAAGAGTGTAATTTTCATATTCATTCATGTTAGTATTCGATCAAATACTTGAAAATTCTGGTTGTGGAATGCATTAATGGAGGTTTTCCTCACAAGCAAAAACTGTTCCAGTATTGTGTTTCCATCTGTGAGGGCAGATACAAGTAGCTCAGTACAGCTTCTAGAAAGGTAAGTGTAACTTCCAACCAGGCACCCGCTGGAGTGAGGCGTGTGTCCCTTGCATGGTTGGTTGATGTTTTTGCTGTTCCGTCATCCATCTGTGCAGGACTCCCATTACACATTATCATACTGACTGCGCATAAAGCAGTGTTGTTGGGTGTTCTTGTCATAGTGGCCAACAGCAATTCAGACAACTTCCAAAACTCCAGAAGTCGCAAATAATTTTTAAAGAGCCCCAGCCTCAGACCAGTATTTCACTATGGGGAGAAGAACTTTTTCCTGGTGGCTAAAGAGAACACAGCAGGCAGGACTCATCTGTCCTACATTCACACATCTGACTCTGGGAATCCTGAGTTAGGTGACTGAAGTGTCTAGCAACCCATTCCTAAAGAGTTATCTTCCAGGGATATTTCTTCACACGCTAGTCTTGGGCACCGTTTCCACAGTGCTTCAGAGGCTGCAGTAGTACAGAAGGCCAGTCAGGATGCAGAGATGTTGATAGGGTGGCTCTGTGTTCACAGAAAGTGTTCAGCTAATGGTGGTCTATGGACTGTGCTTATTTAGCTTCCACCAGCAGTCTGGCCTTCCTCTTTTAATTTTCTTGGCATGGAATGAAATTTAAGACCAAAATCACTGGGTTGAATGTTAATTGTTTTAAAAATGACAGGCAAAGACTTAGTGCACAGTAGAAATCTTCCTACCTACAACTCAAAGATAATCCTCCAAATAGAGAACATTTTCAATGTTGACAGTTTAACAGAGCCATGACTTGAAGGTCAGAAATTTTCCATAAGTCCCTTTTGTGAAGGACTGAATGCTGTCGCATTTCTCCAGACAGACTTGATTGATCACCCCCTGTACTTCAGTTTATTATGTATCTCTGTATGTCATATTCTTCCAAATATAAAATCTCATTTCACCAAAGCTCCTCTATTTTATGGATTTCATGGTGTATCTCATTTAGTTTTCTTTTAATGCATGGGCTGCCCCATATGCTCATCTGTTGGGCTGTTAAAGGCAGCAGAGTATCATGATAACTCTTGGGTATAGGTACATTGTTCCTTTACAGAGCTGGAGCTTATTGCTCTGCTTAGAGGCCTTCCCAAGGAGAAACACTGCTGAGGAAAAGAATAAAAAATAAGGCTCCCATATGTGGCTGTTCAAGAGCTTGTCTGCATGAGGCACTGTGTGGGACATCGCCCTGAGCTGCAGCTGTGCCGGGGTAAATCACTGCTCTGTAAGGAGTGGCCCATAACGAGCTTTAAGGGGCCCTGACACCAAAACAGACAAGTCGCAGTCTTTATAGGTGAAAACCTTGTTTTGCTTTGTAGTGAATGTATTTTGATAAAGTTGTAGATGAGTACTAAGCTGCAGCTAATTACAGGAAATGCACCTGTGTGGCTGTAGCCAAAAGATTAGAGCAGTCCCTTATATTTGAATGCCTGGGATTCTAGAACTAAGCAAGAGGTTAAAATAGAGGGATTTCATTTTGCAAGAAAGATGTAGTCCTAGGGGCTTTAGTGTAATGTGGGAGAAAAAGCAGTGCAAGTATCTCAGGCCAGCTGAGTATCTAGAGCAACATTTTAGCTGACCAGTACTAGAATGTTCTTTATTTGCAGTTTAGGAACAAAACATTAGAATGTCTATTTTCTTCTGTTTGCCAAACTTAGTCATGGCTGGCATCAAAGAATTAGTAGAGCTGCAAGTAACTTCTTCATTCCAAGCAAGGATGAACTATGTGTATGTCATTCCCAGCAGATGTCTGCCTTCTTATTCTTCCAAATATGGAGACTCTGCCTTTTCTTTAGGTAATTATTTCAGTGCTGATGTCCTCTCCTTCAGAATTTTTTTTCCTAAATTACTAAGAATTTGTTACTCTTTTAAAAGGGTAACAGTTTTCACTTTTTGTTTAGCACTTAGTTTCTCTTACCATGTCTCAATAGTTCCATTCTCTGCCTTTCATCACAAAGAGCACTGGAGTAATATTTTTTTGCTAAATAACATATTTTGTCTTTGCTTCTTAAATATCAGCCTTATCAACACAATTTACTGCCTGAAGTTTACTGCTACCTAAACAGTTTCATTAGTCACTATATTGTGTTTTTAGTTAGAGGCTGAATGTAGGATATACTAAATTTTAAACCAAAAGCGGAAGAACTCTGGATATCAAAGAATTGGGGATAACTTTAAATGTGGCATTTTTTGGACAGCTTAAAAAATGATGCGGTGGGAATTCTTTCCATTCTATGAATCATGTTAGCACTGTTTTGCAACCAGAACTGGAAACAGGCTAATTCAATTTAAAATTGATTTTTGGACCCTTTTTGGTTTATTTTTGAGATTATCATAGCACATATCCATAGTGTTCCTTTAGCCATGTGGTAGCACAGATCGCTTTCATGAATGGATTCTTAAACCTTGGACGTTTCTCAGGAAGACATTGAATTAGAGCTTCCCATTAACAACAGCCCATGGCACTGATTATTCATTCTAGTGTTTCCTTACCCCATTTTTTAAAAACAATGCTTTGCAGCTAATGTGGATTTGTTTTACCTTAAACTGTATTTATATTTTTTAACCAGTTTTTATGATCAGATCCAGCCCAGATTGCTGAGGTAATTAGTTTCTAATTGTATTGACTCAAGAGGCAAGCAGAGAAGATGAGGAGGAAAAACATTAGATAATCAGTGGCTGAATTAGAATGTCTTTTTCAAAACCTTGTCAGGTTGGAAACAGTGGGAAAACTGATTGTTATGTATAAACGTGTTTACAGAATGCATTTAACTGCAGGAAAAATTCTTGTGAAATTTTCAAAATGCCTCTAGCTAAGAAAGCAAGCTGTCTGTTGTAAAGCTTTATAACAAAAGCTTGAGAGCTTTTCAGTTCTTCAGAAAAGGTTTGTCAGCTAATGGAGTCCTTGGCACTGCACTGCCAGTAGATGGCACGTGCCTTGCAGCCATGGTTTTCAGGTGAGTTACTAGGAATTTTGAAGGAGAACAAACCAAAGCAAAGTTCCTTGGTGTCTAAGTACACAAAGGGTGGAGTCATTTTGCTCTACTGCTCATGCTCCGTTGCAGGTTGCTGTCTCTCAGCAACTGATTGTACATCTCAATTTGTTAGGGTTTTCCCCCCCCATATTCCTGAATGTGTAGTGCTAAAAGTCTCAGTCTCTGCAAAGCTAGTGGATTATTTTTGTTACAGTACTAGCTCTTAAATCAGACAAATCTAGAGCCCACAGCGTGATGCTGACCTTGCAGTGAGTTGAATATGCATCTGAAATATATGTGCTTTGTTTAGCTGACATCCTTTGCACAGAACTTTTTTATTTACTTTTTTCTTCCCCCAAAGGTTTGTATTTTTCATTTCCAGCTATATGTATATATATGTACACAACTTAATAAGATTTTATACGTATCTGTGCTGTCTGTAGTGTTAAGCTGTTCAGACCATTAGTAAAAGTCAAAGGCAGTTCCAACAGGATATGGAGTCAGAAATCCTTGTCTTGGTTTTGAATAGCTAACAGTGAGGAGGAGGAAGAGTCCTCACCTTGTACTGTGCTCTATTTCTTAGGTAATAACAAAGCTGGCAGGCATGGAGGAAGAAGAACTTTCATTTTCAACCAAAGAAGAACAGCAGCAGCTTCTTCAGAAAGTCCTGCAAGCATCTGACCTGGATGCTGAGGAGGAAGTAGTTGCTGGAGAATATGGTTCAAAGTCAGCTCAGGTAATGAATTCTCTGAAAAGGATGTCCGTAGATGGGACACAACTGCACCATTTAATTTCCATCCAATTCTATGTGTGATGATGTCATTGATGACCTGGTATCTTTGTGAAACATTAGAGAACAGATTTATTTTTTAAGCTGCGTTAGCATTTAGCTATTGGAATAATTCACTTTTTGAGCTCTAGGAAGAAATTAGATACGGAATTCATATCCTCCATCATATTTGAGGGAGAAGATGACACATATGTTGTTACACACCTTCATGTATATCTCCTAAGTCACATGCAATGAAAGTATCTTTAAAAACTTCAGGATACAAATATGTCACGGCATATAGGGGTTTTTTTGTGTGGCACTATGGTCCTTAAATCATGCCCTCATTTCCTCATGCCCAGAGGGCAGAAGCAGAAGGGCCAGTTTTTTTCATGAGAAGAACTTGGAAGGCTTTTTGGCATTAGGGTCACTCAGTGGGCAGTGCTGCCCAGTAGCCAGTGGGCGCCAGTAGGTCAGAGCTGGTCTGTCTGATCACTCACTGGGCACGTGCTTATTCTCCTTGTTACCTGCAGGTGTCCCGTCGAACAGGCACGATGAGCTCGATGTCTGGAGCAGATGACACTGTTTACATGGAATACCACTCCTCACGGAGTAAGGCATCTGCAAATAAACACATCCATCCGCTGTTCAAACGCTTCCGAAAGTGATGCCCTCCACGTGTGCGTTTTGTTAAAACTGTGGATCCGTGTACCTGCTTCCTTAACTGAAAAGGTGGAGTTGAAATTTCTGACAGATCCTTTAAAAGACTATTTTTTATATGCATCTGTATAGCCACATATTTACTTAGCAATGTATGTGCTCTCATGGATGAATGTGAAAGGAAAGAAGGAACTAAATCTTGCACAGGAATAATACTATCCAGTGACTGGATCCTGGTTATACCTGTCTGGTTTTCAGGGTAATTAATAGATTGTATTTTTATCAGCTGAAGACCCCTTATCAGAAGAATTCTGAAAAGGTTTTGTAAATGAAGTTTGTACTGATGTTTGAAATATTATTTATCTGATTATTGTGTTTGCTCAACAAAATACTGGGGTTTTAAATGCTTAAATAAAAATCATTAATTGAGCTGAACAAATCTTGGCAGGAGCACTTTATATAATATTTTTAAACTGGGAGCTAATTTATACTTACAATTTAAACTGTCTTAAAATTCTAACAAATTGGTCAGAAATATTTTGAAGTTGGAAGACAAGAAAGAGAGACTCTATTTCCAAAGTAAACTCAAGGAAAGCATTAGTAAATACAAATAAAATCTGTGCTCTGTGTTCCTCATTTTCTTGTTACTGTTGAGAAGTCGCTAAAATAAAAGCTGTTTCCCTTGTCATTTGTATTCTGTTTATTAACCATGCAATAAAACCATTGTAAGTGCTAAACAGTGCAGTGTCACCACAGAAGTTATTTACTGAATCAAAAAGCATTTTGACTTCGAACAAGGTAAGTTGGAAGAATGTGTGAAGGAAGGATTCCTGAGTTTGGAGGTTTTTTAAATGAAGACTGCAATATAATTCTAGAAAATTAGAGGAGAAATGGTGGTGGTTTGTGGCAGAAGAATGCTTTTTAAATAACATCTGCTTAATACTATAACAGTTACACTACTTAGTGTTGTCTTGTGAGGTGGGATTTTGTGCTGATAGTTAGTAGAGCTTTAGGAACAACCTTTGAAAGAACATTGATCTTGATGTGTTGGTTCAAAATAGGTTAGTATAAATCTTTACCCTACTGGAAGGAGCAGGTATGGTACAGCTATCCTGGTTATATTACAGATGTTCTTCAGAAAAATACTGCTTCTGTTTCTAATTAGTATGAATTCACAAACTGAGAGTGTGAAAATGTTGGAAGCAGGATTCAGAACAAATGGTGCTTGTTTTCAGTCTGAGAATCAGGTAATTTTGAAAAGGGAACTGAATTGCTTCAATTTAAACTCTGTTTGGGCTCAGAGCACTACCCTGTAACACATGGTTCTTGCTCTTGTGCTGAGTCTTCTGCCTCACAAACTGGAACCAGCCAGTGCTTGAGGGGCTTATATGGAAGAGATGAACGTGCAGTATTGTGGCGCTGATTTCCTGTCACCAGTTTAAAGCATTATTTACTTCTAATAGTAGTTTGGACCAGCTCTAGTGCCAACAGTAGCAAAATGATAATTTAGTGCAATGGGAGGGGCCTGTGATGGTGGGATAGCTGAGCAAGTCAGCCACTGTCCCTCTGCATAATTCTTCTTAACACGCTTTGTTAATTGCTTTGGAACTATTCTGCACCCTTCATACACTTGGAAGAAACCCTACTAAATGCGGAAATGGTTTAATATTGATTTCTGTAATTGTGGTACTAGTAGCTGGATGTAGGACAGCACTCTAGTTCTCCTGTAGTAAATCATGGCCATGATGACTAATGATCCTACTCTTCTAAGTAATGGGTCTGTGTGGGATGCGGTACGTTCACCATCAAGTACAGCACAGTAATTTTATGAGGTACGAATGACTCCATGCATTAGCAGAGCATCTTGGTGTTCAAACTTTAGGATTAATTCTTTGGTGTGATTAACTGCAGTAATTACCGCCTGCCGTTACTCCAAACTGAAGGTGCAAGTGGTAGACCGGTGTGCATTTACTCACTGCAGATGAGTTGCTGCTGCACAAGGTAGCACCTGCAGTGGAAGCTTGTACTAATGTGCTCTTCATCCTTGTGGCAAACCACCAAGTGTGTCTGTGTGAAGGCATAAATGCTTGAGGGGTGCTGCTGTTACTCACCGAAATGACCTTCTAGACTAAGAGGACACTGTGACCACGGAGTGGCGTTTTCAGCAGCGTTACAGCTCAGCAAAGACCGAACTACACCCAGCTGGTGTTTCTCTGGCTCCTTCCACCCTCCTGAATGGTCATCATGCTTAGTAATGCCATACTTTTTTCTAGTGTGTTTAGAAACGTGGGACTTCAAGGCAAGCTCTCAGGATAACTTAGTGTCCTACACCGTAAGAAGGGTCTAAACCTGTGAGAAGTCTACAAGTAGAGCTGAATTCTTCACGGTTGGTTCATGGGATTTTTAAGTGCTATCAACACCTGGCACTGGTAGCTTTCTTTGTCAGATTTAAGTATCTTGGTATTCAATTAGTATTTCACATGTTAAGTTCAAATTTTTTCCCCTTTTCAGGAAAAAGCATGGGAATTTTAGAAAGCATTTAAAATTCCAAAGGAGTAACTTCTCAACTTGAGTAGATCTTTCAGAAGATGGGTTTGAGGACAGTTAGAAATGGCAAAAATCGTGACGAACTATGAGTTTTTTAGTGAAGAGGTGTTTTAAACTACACTGAAAATTTTTACTTATATTTCTGACATTTTGGCCCTTCTTCAGCTTTTATTCTTTCCAAATGTTCTAAAGAGCCTGTCTGTATAGTCTTAACTGAGGGTGTTATTTGGGCAAAGTTAAATGCCTCTGATCAAATCTCTTTTACTTCCATAAATTGTATTTGTAGATAATTTATACTTGTAGCTATTTAAACAGTTATGTAAAACAGTACAATAGTTATTATACTGGATATCATAAAACAATGTTCAGATAATTACAAGTGAGATACAGCCAAGACTGTGAAAAGGTGAGAATAATTCTAAAAAAACCCAGAATTCCTGGTAAGATGATAATGTAGCCATTGATTCTGAATACTGATGTTATTGACACAAAGAGCTTCAACTGAACTTTGTCAGAGCAAAGAGGAGGACAAGTTTAAATTGGATTTAGAAATAATTAATGAAGGTAACAAAGTACAATTAATCAGACCATTATGGGGTCTAGACTGAGAAAACAGCAGGATTGTGGATTTGAAGACAAGTTATCAAAAAATAGTACATAATCTGAATTATCAATAGCTAAGTTTAGTTTATACTGTGATCCCACTACATAACAGAAGTTAACTAAAACTGAAGCATGTCTGCTGTGAAGGGGCATGTGCTCCAGCTTGTTTGAAATAACAAAAGTCACAACTGACTTGTTACATAAAAAATATTTTCAGACTCCAATGACCAACAGGCTGTGACAAATGTCATTGTTTATATTTAAAAAAACGTGAGGGTGTTTCTGGGTCAGTGTTAAGACATCTGATAAATGTGTAAGCTGGAAGGTTGTAGGAGAAATATTTATCTTCCAAGTCAAAAGAATGCACAAACAAACAGAAATCTAACAATAAGTAAACCACCTGGAACACTGAGTACCAGTGGGGTTAAACAACACAGTCCCTAAACTGGGACTACTGCCACCTCCAGAAATTCCTCAGGGGGAAAGCAGGCACTGTTCTGGTGAAGTACTTAAAGGACAAAACCTCTGCAACTTCTTCAAGTATCTTGGATAGAAACACTCTGTCGACAATAATTTTCATGGAAAAGAGATAACAGGGGGAAAATAATGAATAGTGAAGAATTCCAAATAGGGAATTAACTGGAAAAAGGTACACCCAGAGAACGCTACAATAGTTGCAAAACTGTAGCCTTTACAACACGATGTATCTAAGTTTACCTCACTAGCACATTAATACAAGCAAAAGCTTTACACTATCCTAATGGTGTATGACAAAATAATAATAATAATAATTAAAAAATCTACCATACTGATAGCTGCGAGCAGGAGTTTTTAGGAAGGGTTCCAGCAACCTAGAAATTACAATATGAATATAATTTTAAAATCTATGTAACTGTGTCTCTCAAAGCATCCTTAGACCAATATTAAAGAAACAATGTCGCTACCCCACACAGAAACCTAAGAAGGAAAACTTCAGAGGTAACCAAGACTGCGATACACTCAGATGTGCCTGACAGAGGTTCTTAGGAAGTTCCATGATAGCAATTTCAACCTGCAATACCTTAGCTATCTATCTGAGACATCCCAAAGACATCTGAGCTACCAAGGCTACCTGAAAAAAAGTAAGCAGAAATCTGTAGCTGTGAACTAAGCCCATTATTTTATGTTTCTCTCTCTGACACGCATCTTTTTAAACAAAAGATGTACAAATCTGTAGGCTGTTGTCATGGTCCTAGTAGTCCTCTTTTCCAGATGAAATAAGTTTCTTAACTTCCTGCTTATATAATTTTTTTAAACCTTCTCTTTTTTTTTTTTTTTTTTCCTGTTGCTGTTCTCTGGACCCTTTCAAGTATGATGAAGCCCATTTTAAAGACATTATATTAGCTTAAGCCAGCATGTACTTTAGCAGATTTTAAGACTTTACCATCTACCTTTTATTCTTGTAATATTTACAGTTGCATTTATAAAGACTGATGCCTCTGTCTAACTTCTCATTTATTTCAATGGAATTATCAGTGGTGGGAGTAAGCACGTGCACAGATCTTAATTGGATCGCAGCCTCAAAAATATAAATGAAGATAAATAAGGGGGGGAAAAGCTATTAACTTTGAAGTTTATTAGACTTACTTTTCCAGCAGTTTATTCATAACTGAGTTCTGAAAATGTGGATTTTATTTGAGACTTTCTTTTTTCCTCAAGTTCTACCTGAGCTTCTGATTCATTTAAAAAACAAGGTGGGCTCTTCCACATAATTTCTGAAACTAATCAACATTTTACAGATTATCGCTAGCACATTTGGAATTACACAGAAATACACACAAAACAACACAAACACTTTTGAAACCATGCAGACTCCTCCAAAGTTGACACAAGCTGCTTATGGAGTATAATCACATCCAAAAGATAAATGATTATGCAGTACAAATAACATCCCTACATACTGCAGTTTACAGGAACTGTTTGAAAAGTTACTGTGTAAAACCATTGCCACTCATATGTGGATACACAAATGTTTTTCACATATGTTATGGGATGATGAACGGTTCTTGCAAAAAATACCCTCTTTTCTAACATACAGGAATGAATTTATGCCCCAGAAAAAAATAGCCCTAACTGCACCTTTTTAATGTAGGAGAAAGATGGGATGAGCTTTTGGCCAAACTAATCAGGGAAAGAGGGAAGAAAAACTGAACTTTGGCTGCATGTATAATGGGTAAATTTATCTGATTTGAATTATACAAAATAATAGGTTCGTTCTATTCAAGTCTCATCCCAGACCCACCCCCCTTTTCCAGCCCTAGGGGAGGGCGCGTTAACTAATGGTCTGTGTAAACTGATGCTCATGCAGTAAGTTTGGAGAAGTGCTGCTCGTACAAGTTAAAGCAGGCATTGAAGAAAGACCAACCAAATAAAAAGCAGCTGCAGGAGCAAAGTGGACCCTTCTGAAATTAAAAGACCATGTCTTTCTCCACCAGAGTTTTGACGATGAAATGCAAGCAGACGATTGAATCCGAAAGGACTTACTTTTACCAGGCGCTTTTGGCCAGCAGCAGGTTTCCCGGGCTGCCCAGGCTGTGCAGCAGCCAGTCCCTGGCAGTGCGGAGCAGCCCGCGGGAGGAGGCGGCGAACAAAGGCGAGGGGAGCGGAGCGGAGATGCTGGAGGCCCCCCGGCGCCGCCTGGGCAGGGTGAAGAGCCTGCACGAAATGCCCGGACCTAACACCCTCTACAACCTCTACGAGTTCTTCTGGAAGGACGGCTTCGGCCGCATTCATGAAATCCAGGTACAGCTCACTCGCCTACTTAACGCTTTAATCACGCCAGGGTTACTTAAAACCTTTACTTTTCTCAGCGGGTCAATCACCGCGTTCTCAGCACCGCTGCTGGGCATCGTCGCGCCGCCTTCGCGCTGGTGAGAGCCGGGATTCAGGGGATCCCCCATCCCGTTTCCCGCAGCACTGGAGGCTTTGGCAGTTTTGTTTCGCCGGGGACCACACGTTGCCCTAGCCCCCAGTGCCCCGGTGCCTCCCGCTCCGGAACCCCCGGGCTGCAAGCGTTGCCCGCGCATCTTTGTGAACCGATGGGGCGGTGCCTCGGGCTGAAAGGGAAAAAAAAAAAAAGAAAAAAAAGAAAAAAAGCTTTTTTTTTTTTTTATCAGGGCTGTTTCACTAACTTGCAGAGGGCTTATTTTTGGCGGGCAGGGCTGGGAAGCGTGGGCTTCCGTGGAATTTCGTACCGCAGCGCCCACCCGTGCGATGAAGCTGTGTTGGCACCCGGGGTCCGGCCGAGGCGCTGCGAGGGGGCTCCCGGCCCGGCGCTGCTCCGCTGCGTTCAGAGACCATTTTGTCTCTCCTACTCCAGCCTCCCATTACATAAATACACTTCGCCCACGCAGGTCCCCGAGGGGGCGGTAGTTGTGTCTGGCCCCGCTGCCGTCCCTTGGGCAGGAGGCGGGCGGTTTGAAACCTCCCGGGGGTGCGGGACAGGGGAGGAGAGAGGGCGGAGAGAGGCTCCTGTCACCTGGCGAGGGGGAGACGGTCGAGCGAACCAGAGCCGAGTGGGGGTGAGAAACGTCCCCTGGTCTGGGCACCTCCGCCGCTGCGGTATCACACAGATCACGGCGTGTGCTCTTCCCCGGTGGCACCTGGCGAGGGTGGGTGAGGCGCCGTCATCCCTGCGGGGCACTGCAGGAGTTGGGTGGACGAGGATCCCCCTTCGCCTGTGCAGCGCCTCGGGGATGCTGGCATGGGCAACAGTCTTACCGTAAGCCTGTAGCTATCCAGAGATGAATTCTTTTGGTTGCTTGGCCAAACATGTGGGTTTCATTCCTAAAAAGTCATAGTACATCTCCTGGGGCCCTTTCCCCATGTAGTCCAAGCAATTCTAAAGGAAACACTTGTGTGTAAAGGAGTAAAGCTGTGGTTGGTTTTCACTCTTTTGCAGCTGTGGATCTGTAATGCTTTCCACTGGCAGTACAGATTTCTCTGGGAATACCTCAGATGTGGCACTTATTTTGCTTTTCTTAGTGACCTTTCCCAAATTGCTAGAAAAAGATTCAGAGTGAGCTTCACAAGAGGTTTACTGCCTGAAAATTGCTGGAATTTAAGAAAAAAACAAAACAAACAAACAAAAAAAAGAGAAAGAGAAATAAAAACAGAAAAGGAAAACAAAAGAAAAAAGAACTTACATGGTCTGAGAATCAAAACTGAGAAGTTAAGATTTACAAAGGGCCTGAACGAAAGCACCAGAAAGGGGCAGGAAACAGGAAAAAAACCCTCAAAAGTTGCTTGGTTTTGCCCAGCTTTGTTGTATTTACCATTTTGATTTTTAAGAAGAAATGTAGGGCTCCTGGGTGTGTGCTGTGTTTGATGGCAGCCAAACTAGATTGCTAATGGTGAATTGCTCAGCTTGATTGCTTGCTCACCAAGATGGATGCAGATGGAACCTCAGGAGATCTAAAGCTTTTATTTCATTCTATTTCTTTTTTTTTCTCTACCTCTGTGGTGGTATACAGAATTTGAGGGGCACTAACCATGGTCTCATAACACTAAAAAAGATGTTACCATTGGTTTCAAGTTCTTTGACTGTCAAACCAGTGAAAATTACTCACAATATTAAAAGGAATGTAAGACAACCTAAATAGTATATGCTTTTCACTACTACTAGCTGATATATCTTATTTTCTTCTTTAATGAATATTAGTCACAGAAAGGAAAGTGTGAGGAATGATAAGGGTAAGTTGTGATATAATACTAGTTTTTATACTACTTGAAGTCCCAAAAATCACAGGATGCCCTGTTTGCATACATACAGAATGCAAATAGGCATTAACTGGATTAATAACAGTCTGTTAAATTTAACAATACAGTGAACATCAGGAATTAATTAATCCGGAACCCTTTGGTAACCAGCACAGCTACTTAGATGATGTCCTTTGGCGCACACAAATATTTTTGCCCTATATGCCGGAGGGGTGAGGAAGCCGGCTGGTTTTTCACAAAGGAGGCTCTGTTCTCAGTAACATGATTCCAGTTAGTCCTGGCCAAAGTAGTAATGCCTACAGCAATTATGACAAAGGGAAAGTATTTTTAATTTGATGGAGTTAGGTCTCTTTTTCTTATCAGTGCTATGCAAGCGTAAAGAAAAGAAAGGTGAGGAGGGAGGGATTTAGGTGCTGGCAGTTTTAATTTATGATGTGTGAAAGGATGACTGGTGTGAGATTGCTATGTGAGGCACTGGAGTGTAATATTTTCAAGGTTTGGAACAAGGGAAAGAAAAACCCATGCTGTGAAAGAAAATACAAAAGAGAAATCGTGGGCATTTCATTATACACGAAGTTGATAGAATGGAGTTCAGTCTATTGAAAGTAAGAAATGTCCAAATACTTTGTCCTTATTTGTTTCTGATTTAAAACTAGTATTTAATTTATTTGATTGGATAGCTTGACACTTGATTTATTTACTGTTGAAATTTATTGTCCCATGTAAACCTCACCATCAGTGGAAAAAACAAACTGCTCCATAAATAGCAAAATTTGTTGAACTTGTTTATCTATGACTGGTGACCTGCATTTCCCTCACTCCACTGATTTTTCCTTGCATCACTTGCCTCCAAGTTTATGCTTTCCTTTAAAGATGCATGCTCTCAATTACCTCCAAGTTCAGTATCCCTAAAATATCTTTAAGGCGAGAAATACTTTGGGTTTTGGGGGTGCTTGTTCACACATTCCTCTGCCTGTGGTGTTTGGTTAGGAGCAAATCAAGCAGAAATGACAACAGCTGAGTTTCTGCTGTAGCATTCCCCTCATCAGGATGACTAATATGTCAGTTTCATTTTAATCCAGATGCTGGTTTTTGAAAAGGGTAAGATTATTGATATAGGAGACCTTTAACTCTCTGTTTAAACCAGACTGAAGTTGGCCACTGTGTTCCAAAAGAAGTGACTGGCAGAGACCACAATTGCATAAATCTTGTTTTATTTGGAAACTAGGCAGAAAAAGTTAGAATTTTTTAAGCACTTGGTACCATATTCTGAAGAGTGATTCATGAGTCTTAAGCTTATTGTAGGCAGTTAAGCAATTCATCGCTATAATCAAGACTGAATTAAAAAATATTTCACATAAGTTAATCTTGGGTTCACTAGTGTAGTTGGTGTCAAACACCTTTGGTTTATAATCAGCATAACTCTGTGAGTAGATGTCTTTGGCAATAGCTTTGTTCTGTTTAACTTGTCCTAATACTTTAACCAGAAAGAGAGACTTTAAAATTTAATTCTGAAGTCCTAATATCTTTTTAATAACTGCTTTGCAGTTTTGGTGTGGCTTTTTTTTCCCCTCTGAAATGATTATGTATCTAAACTCCAAGTGAATTTGTGGGAATTGTGTTTCACTTTATGACCATGTCAGAATGAAATTTATTTGAAATAATCAGTAAGATTTCATGGGACAGTGACAATGCAATCTTACTGGAAAGCTTTTCGGGTTTCTTTTTTTTTAATATACATAATTTAATGTTTTCCTATCCTCTTTGTTAACTGCCTGTTGCTTGAATCATATATGTAAATCTTTCTCTAGTTTGCTCTGATAAAGCTGCCCCAAAATGCATTTTTTCACTAGGCTATTGCACTGTCATTGTCCTCAGTTAGATGTGAGAAACTTACACGTATGGTTCTTTTATAAGCAATAAAATGATAGAGTTTTTATTTACAAAAGACATTCATTTAACTCTATGTGACCACATTTTTTTCATTTTTTTCAGACATTCTTTCTAACCTGTTTGATCTGAAGGGATGTGCTTTTAAGTTCCACAGGTCCTTTCATCTTCTCAGTATTCGGTTTCACTCATGCTTTGTGCCTTAGAGCTTTGGGTCTTTTCAGTCAGAGGTCCTGAACAGTGTGACCTCTCTGTTTTCCTTGTGAATATTTCACAGTAATGCTTAGATGCATTCTTCTGACACTTCAAACTGTCCCTTGACTGAAAGGCTTAGGATCAAATGCTAAATGTGAGGGATTGATTCACTGTATGACAAATTGTCAGTTTACTTTTGTGATAATTTTCCTTAGTAATACTTGACTTCTCTTTTTCTTTCTTGGTGACATTGTAGCAAAAACACACTCAGGAATATGGAAAGATCTTCAAGTCTCACTTTGGTCCCCAGTTTGTTGTATCCATTGCAGATCGAGACATGGTTGCTCAAGTCCTGCGAGCAGAAGGTAGAGCACCACAAAGAGCTAACATGGAATCCTGGCAGGAGTACAGGGATTTACGAGGGAGAGCCACAGGGCTTATTTCTGCGTAAGTATTGTTACTCCTTCATTTTCTTTGTTTTCTTGTAAAAGTTTGCCCATTTTCTGAAGGACTGTGCAGGTCCTGGGTAATCAGGTTTTTCTGTGTGTCCAAAATCACGTGGTTAATGGGGGAAAGAGGGCAGGAATTTGGGGTGAATGCTGTGAATTTCTCTGTTTTGTGAAGTTTCCAAGGGATGGTAATGATGGATAGTTTGAATGTGGAGGGAGCTACCTTGCATAGGACTTTCTTTGGGAATGTGTTTCAAATAGAGTTGTCTGAACTGACTCACCTGCCAGCAGTTTTGCAGAACAGGGCTTACTAACTTTGGCTCTGCACTGTGCAAATGTGAGTTTATTGCTTCAGATATAGACTGTTGCATCTGGTTGGCAGTGTGCTGTGGGGACTTGCTTGCTCAGATTAGTTTTAGTTTTATTGTTCACTGAAGTGTGCCCTCAGTAGATTAATGCAGATAAGTCACAGTATGGTCAATTCACACTGTACTGCATCCCCGTGCAGATATTTTTGTACACAGCTGATTCTAGAGGAGTTATCTGTGTTGTCAGCTTGCATAACCTGGCAGTACATGTGGGTGTAGTTAATTGCCACCGGGAACTACTCACAGTCCGCACTGACGTAGGGTGTTTATTTAGAGGGAAACTAATTTCCTGAGTCATGGACAATCTGTTTCTTTCATGGTAGCAAAAGGCTTTATATATTGCACTGCGGGCTCAAATCTTAAGCTGCAGTTCCCACTCAAGCTAACAGTTCCTTGATACTTTGTGAAATTACCTCTTAAATCAGGAGATAGAAAATATCTGTTAAAGAGATTAAATTTTTTGCTGGTCAATAAGTTTTAGTGCCTTGTTAGCAGCATTGCTCCAGGTGAAAAAAATAAGGGAAATACACAGCAATTTAAAATAAACACACAAAAGACAGTTACCTATTTTCATGAGGAATTGAAAGGTATCACTGTTCCCAAATACTCTGCTCATACAGAGCATCATGCAGATGCTACAATTCAGATTTTTAGTCTGGAGCACAAATGTTTCCATGCGTAGCTCAGCTAAAGGAAAACCTAGCTGTAAGTTGTCTATAGATAGGTCTGCTATCCTGTTACTTTGTAGGTTTAGAATGAGGGTAGCTGAAAGTGATGTATCAGTAATGGAATTTATGGCACCAGCTGTCACTCACACCAGAGATTGACTTACACCTGCACATACATGTTGCAACACTGAAATTTAATGAGGATGTGCAATAAATGAAGGACAAAAATGTAAGAGCATAATACCAAATACACACTATTATCATTTTCATTTTACCACTTGCTTTAATTTGAAATGAAACATCACAAAGTTTCATTGCACAGGTTTTACCTAGCTGATGATTGTTAAGGAAAATTGTGTATAGATACTATTAATAATTTCTTCTAGGGAGGGGGAACAATGGCTAAAAATGAGAAGTGTACTGAGGCAAAAAATTCTGAAACCCGAAGATGTGGCTTTTTACTCTGAAGGAGTCAATGAAGTTATCAAAGACTTAATTAAAAGAATCCACACGCTCAGAAGTCAAGAGGAGGATGGGGAAACAATAACCAATGTTAACAACCTTTTCTTCAAGTACGCGATGGAAGGTAAGCCTGGGCTGGATCACATCTGTAAAGAAAATGCATATAAAGAAGTGTGTTTATGGTTAGGTATATCTGTCAAATGACTAGTGTCTCATTGTGAGTGATCTGAAAAGGGAAGCTTGATATTCTGCCTTCGCGTGTCTTCCTAGTTAGTGCAGTAGGTATCAGCAGAATTCCTTCGCAGAGTCCAAAGAAATGATACCTTATATTAAGGAACAATTGCCATGGAAATGATGGTATATAGGTAAAATGTTCAATCAAGGCCTTGAACAGTTTTAGTACTCCATATTTTTTTACTCATTTCCCAAGAATAAGGATGTTTACCTTCGAGCAGTTTGAGTTCTAAGAAATGTTAGTTTCACAATACACCAGGAAAATCCCTGTGTGATATATCTGTATTCAGTTCATAGCTCGGTGTGGAATACTGCTGTGGATACTGCTTTTCCCTGCCTACATGTGCCAAGTGTGGGATTGATATGTTTGCTTTAAAATTGTCTGCCACTGGCTACCATTAACGAGGGAATGCTAAATGAAACTCTGGCCTGAGCCAGTACGGCATTTCCTGTGTTCTTACGGAAATCTAGTGGTGATTCATATTTCATGCATTTCTTGAACTGACTGCATATAACCCAATCTTGTTATATGTAATGACTTTAAAAAAATTGGGACTCTTTTCTGACAAGCAGTTGAATAATTTGGGATTTGAAGAACTTCCAAACTGCTCACTTATGAAGATACTGTATCCAATTGCTGGATGCCTGTTTTGTCTGTTTCACATTAGTAGTGTCTAAATTTGGCATTAAACTGAGAGTTACCAATTTTATGGAATTTTAAACTCTAAGCTTACTGATTCACTTTAACTGATGTGTTAGTTTAAATTCTTCACATTCTTTTAGCTTTTCATTTATAACTTGTGCCTGGTACATGCTTATTTCCCATACGAATTGCAGTTTTAATTAACTTGGACTGTAACTTGGTTCAGGAAACCAATATGTAAGATCAAAGTCAAACATTATTATCTGTTGTACCTGTTTTTAGCAGAAAAAACAGAGAAAAAGAGACTAGAGTGTCTAGACCAGTTACTCCAATTAAGTTATAATATTTCTTGGAAATATGTGAACAAACTATTAACTAACGAAATTAAAACAACAAAATTTATTTTAAAATTTTATTTTAAGACATTTCATTTTATGCAAATGGCTTTGAGAAATTATCTTTTTAAATTACTGAGTAATCCCACTACCTTTAAAAAAACCTATTAAATAAGACTATTTTGATAATAGGAATACTTTTTATACCATACTATATGGTATTTTCTTAAATAAATCGGGTAATATGATCTAGATTTCACAAGTTGAGAGGAAAAATTGCTAGAAACCTGTGTTCAGAAAGTAATTAAAAAATGGTTTGGTATCAAACTGAGAGAACATTTTGCCTGACTCCAGTAGGGCAGTTTCTGTTTGAATTCTGTCTAGTATTTAATAATTTGGGTGTATTTACAAAATCTGAGCTGAGAGACTGCAGGCAGGCTAATGCATGGGTAAGAATCAACTCGATAAATGGAAATTGTCCAGAGTTCAGAAGAATAATAATATAATAAAACAATGTACATAAAGTACTGCTCTGTGGTGGTAGGGGTTGGGGGGATGGTGGTGGTGGTGGTATTTCTAGTGGGGCAGAAAAACATCTGAGGAAATTACAGCACATCAGAACAAGAGACAGTCAGTGGTGTCACTTGCAGCAATGTCGCACTGGCTGTTTTTCAGGGTCTGGTGGAGTATACTGTGTGCATTAAGAGCACTGTCTGGAGTGCAAGCTCTTTATCCATTTATGCATACTCAGTATTCATTTACTTCCAGCTGAGGACAGACACAGCCACTGGTAGAAACTCCTGCGTTGTCACCAGTTATCAGAACTGTCTTTGGATTTGCATGTCCTTGTGGATTCAGAGGCCAACGCGGCAGGCTCAGGATTTCTAGTGCAATGCAAAAGACAGCAAGCAAACTGGAGGGCTTCTCTACTTCTGCTGGAATTCCTGGCTGTCTTCTCATGCAGAGAATTATTGACATAGCAATTACTGTCTGCTACAGTGTTTAGCAGGGAATTTTTACTGTCTTTTGAATGTCTGTTTTACCTGTTCCCCAACTGTAGTAATAATAACTAAACATTTCTTGTAAGGTGTTTCCATCATGTTAGTATTTTAATTCCTTAAATTATTAATATGTATTTATGCATGTGTATAGCCAATTCTTTGATTTTGTATGTGCAGGTGTGGCGACTATTCTGTATGAATGCCGTCTGGGCTGCCTGGAAAACAACATCCCACAGCAGACTGTTGAATATATTAAGGCTCTGGAGTTGATGTTTAGTATGTTTAAGATCACTATGTATGCAGGTGCTGTGCCCAAGTGGCTTCGTCCTCTTATTCCAAAACCCTGGAGAGAGTTCTGCAGATCCTGGGATGGACTCTTCAAATTTAGTAAGATTTAGTAGTAGAAAAGTTCAGCTGTATTTCTGAAGGTTCTGTGTGTATTTGAACGGGACAAGATGCATTTCTCTTCTAAAATTGTAAGAAGACATTGTGGCAGAAGTAAGTGTCACATTAAGTGCAGACTGGCCAGGGAACCATTTAAAAAAATACTCTATTGAAAACGAATTTTACCAGTACACTTCAAATACTTTCCTATTTTATACTGCTGTTTTATTATTTGTCGTCTGTTTCAGCACCCAGTCATTGCTCCAGGACCAAGTTCCCTGCCAAGGTTTTATCTTAAGTCACTCCAATTTTTGTTGACTTCAGCAAAATTTTAGTTAGGCACTCCAACAAACAATCGCCTCTAAAACTGACTAGAAAGCTAAAAAATTAGGCTCTAGCAATGAATTAAACTCTTTGTGAAGTTTATTTGCATATATGCAAGTGTATAAGTTGACATAGAAGTACACTGCTGTACTACAATAGGGGGGCATTTTGTAAATAAAACATTCCAGGCTACTTTATGTAAGTAAGAAGAAGGAGTTGTCTTTGCACTTTTTTTTGTTTTAATATTCCAGAGTGTTAAAAACCCCTGAATATTAGAAAGCTGCATGCATTTTCATTTTTTTTATCTCATTCTGTGTGGCATTAACTTTCTAAGGATTTTTCCTCTTTTTAAAACCCTGGTTTGACTGAAGGTAATGTTTGTAGTCTCTAAATTATAAATGGGACTGTGGGCAAAATTGCTCAACATGTTATCCCCTGAAGTTTTTCAATTTTTGTTATTTTTTGATGCTCCTTGTCTTTGTCTTCAGAGTAATTAAGGTCTGTGGCTTCAACATTCTGGTTGCTGTTAATGTCTTGTAGCAGCCTCTGTGCTGAGTTGCAGCAGGCTCTGCAGAGTTCACCACTTCTTGCAGAGTCACCAGAAAACAAGCCAGGTGGGCATAAAAACTTGACCTTGAGTTTCCTTTGCTCCCTGTTAGAAACTGCAGTCTCTTGTGTCCTTTCTTTGTGCTCAGCATTCTCGTGCTGTGAGTTCCCGAGGTTCCCGTCAGCTCAGTCTTTCCTTACCTTACGAGTACCCAAGGACCTCCACCACCTCTCTGTTATTTTTAACTTGAGAAAGGAGATTCTTTTTTTATTTTTCCTTCTGGCTGTGTCGTGTACTGTAGCATGAGGGAGAAATGTCATTATTGAATGGAACCAGCAGAAAAATAAAAATGGAGGCTTAACAATTTTTTTGAATCCCAAAGGTCAAATCCATGTTAACAACAAATTGAAGGCTATTCAGTCTCAGCTGGACCAAGGAAAAGTAGTGAATGGTGGGCTACTTACATACCTCCTAGTGAGTAAGGAACTTACTTTGGAAGAGATCTATGCCAATATGACTGAAATGCTTCTGGCAGGAGTGGACACAGTAAGCTTGTTATCATTTTCCTTGTGCATAGTTGTTTTCGTAAACCAGTATCATTTGCAGGTATTTTCAGAGGGGTTACATTGATCATAAGGACATAATTTAACACATTTAAGTCATGACATCTTTAAAGTAATACAAAATACTTACTGCGCTGTGTAATCTCTCTACTGGAACGGAGTCAGTGTTCTCTTCTAGCTGCAGCTTACAGGAACCCATCACTTGGGAGTCTGTTCCACAGTTTATTAAACATATGAAATAGCAATTTTCTTTACATTCAGCTTGAATTTTATGCATTTTCTTTTACTAGTTTGCATAAGGGTTTGGTATTTGTCTTCTTTAGGTAGATCAAAATAGAAAAGGATGCTGGAAGTTAGTGCGAAAAACAAATTGATCTGTAAACTTGTATGTAGAATTTGGTAAGGGATTTTCACCTGTGAAATCAACTGGGACACACACGATGGATCAGATGTCTGGTTTCTGCTGGAGTCCATTGGGAGGGGGTTGTTAGGCCAGCACTGATATGGGTAGGGCATAAGTTCACTCCACCCCTGCTTGTGCTAGCAACATACAGTCAGGGTGAGGCAAAGAGCTGTGGCAGGGGTCTCAGGACTAACGGGGCTGGTGTATCCCATATGTTGACACCTAGGGAAATGTTTTAAGCGTCTCTCTTTCTTTATTCTTGTGATTTGTCCTACAGACCATTTGAAGAAAAAAAACCATTAAGGTCACGTACGCATCTTCCCCTCCTCTCATTCCCATCATATGAAGTCAGTGTAGCTTAGTATTGACTGCAGCGTGACAATCAGAAGACTCAGGAAAGATGAAAATGAGTTATTGTATATACAATGTATACAGTTTAGAATATCAGTGAACACTGTTACTGTAAATAATTGTAATTGAACAATTTTTTAAAAGGAATTATATTAATTTGATAAAGAAAGTGCTATGTAGGACTGTGTTTAATAGTCTCAGAGAAGAAAAGACTAAAATAAGTAAAAAAGTCAAATAGCCTTTAGGGGAAAAAAACCACCAAACTTGGATAATTGAATTCAGATTTTTTTGATTTAAGAAAGTTTGTAAGGTTTCTAAAGAAAACAAACCCCCAAAAGCAATCACTTTTGAGTTCCAAAATAAGGAGCATATGTGAAACTTCTTTATGTGCTGAATATTATTCCATTGGTTAAATATCCCAAGGGCTTATGAGTTTGCAGAGCTTTTTTATGTTTGGTTCTTAAGTAAAGCACAGTTATTCATCCCATTCATTTTCTGATCTTTCAGACCATTAATTTTCCTTTTTTTTAGTGTGCAACAAAGTTTTATTTAAACTAAAAGGACAGTGTTCAAGTTCATGCCAACAAGAATTTCTCTTTCCATTTGACTCAGCTTTCTCATCTGGCAACAGTCTGTCAGAGAACAGTACTTCTAATTTCCTCATTTCCAAGTACAAAGCAAAAATTGAGCCAATCTTTCTCCTTCTGCTGTCAATTCAGATCTCATTTTATCAAAAAAACTGAAAGAGGTTTAGAGGATTATAGAAGCTTTTGACAAAATTGTAAGGCAGTTTTTGGCTACAAAGCATTTTGGCTGCCCCTGTAATAGTGCTGATTTTAAGAGGTTATGAAGGAGCTGGGAACCTCGGAAGTAACACTGTTTATATCAGAGAAGTTCTGCCAGAGAAGCTGGCACAATTGCCTCTGAGCAGAATAGAACAGGGAATTTTGGAATACACAGCCACTCAATATTGCAAGAGAAAAGAGAAAAGCTTAAGAGAATGATACTTCTACCATTATATCACAGTCTGAAGACAAAACAAAAGGTCACCGTCGTGATGAGGTCATGCATTCTAATTTGATCTTAAACATCAGACCAAAATAAGGCATTTCCAGAAGCTGCTTTTTTTTTACCCACACATTGTTTAATAACCTTGAGCTTTGTTGTACCATTTGGATGCCTCCTGGAAGGACAGGCTTCAGATGTGGGACGATGCAAACCTCATGAAGTTCAACAAGGCCAAGTGCAAGCTCTTACACCTGAGCCAGGGAAGTCCTGAGCACAAATGCAGGCTGGGTGGAGAATGGATTGAGAGCAGCCTTGAAAAGAAGGACTTGGGGGTGTTGGTGTATGAGAAGCTCAACATGACCTGGCAACGTGTGCTTACAACGCAGAAAGCCAACCTGGGCTGAAAAAAGCTTTTAACGCTAAATAAATAGTAGTATTCTCTTATCTTACTTCCTGTGAACTGTTTTTGTTAGGAAAAAGGTAAAACACATATTGAAAACTAACAATTAACTTAATCCATTGCACTTCAGAATGTTTATGTTTCTATATTGTTTATATAGTTGCTTTTGTGTTCGGTTTGTCTATTGCTTTTTATATTTCACTGGGAAAATATCAACATGGATTATTTTGGTATATGGGGGACTCGTAGATGGAAAAGGGATAAAGGAGGGGATGGTGAACTCTTACAACATCCCATTGAATCCAGATGTGAATCATTGCCAGTCTGTTATATAACTTTAAACATATAACACATATAGTTGAAAACTGATTGTTTTTCTTGACTTGTGGTTATTTTATATATAATTTTGTTGTGCTTGATGATGATGATTGTGGTTTCTTCCTTAGACTTCTTTTACTTTGTCCTGGGCAACATACTTGCTGGCAAAGCACCCAGAGGTTCAGCAATGTGTTTATGAGGAAATAGTCAACAAGCTGGGCAAAGACCAAATTCCTGTTGCTCATGATGTTCCGAAATTGCCTTTGATTAGAGCTGTGCTGAAAGAAACCTTGCGGTAAGTAGCCGACAACTGTAATGATAAACTGAAAAATTTAATTTCATTTTTTTCTAATGGATTTTGAGTCTATGCTGTGTACAGAAGTTTGTATTCAATTGTTTTTACCGCTATTTTGTTGCTTCTGCTTTTATTTATTGTAGCAGCATTGTGTCCAAGGATGCTTAAGTGATGAATATGATAGACTATATAATGTTTAATCTTTGTAAGTAGGGTAGAAGTGGTATCACATATGTAGGACATGTCTGTTAAGGTAAGTAATTGAAAGCTTGATTTTTGCCCTTAGTCTGTAGGATGAAGTGTGACAACCTCTTCCCCAACACTGCTAGTTTGCAGTGTCACTTCAATGATTTTAAGTTTCTTGATTTAAATTAAAGGCATGTGATGTACTTTTAAAAATATGTTTATAATAAATGTTCATTGTGAGGTGAGGGGAATAAGAGAATTTTAGAGAAGGCATCAACAAGCCTTTTTCAGCTTTATCAGTAGTGATGAAATATATCCATATTGACCAACTAATTGCATACTTGTATGTGTGTAAAACAAATAAATACATAGACCAAATATCTCAACCTCCTGTTACTAGTAAATAACTTTTCTCAGGTGATGATCATATTCTCACAGATGATTCAAGGTCTTTGACTCTCCAAGGTGTTCTGTACTTTTGAAAAACCTTTTTGCTGTGAATGAATATGGCATTCATATCATGTATCTGTGAATGCAAATTGGAATATAAACGTTTTTTAATTGCATTAGTCATTACTATTGAAATTCTGATGAATATTTCTCTCTAGGTTATATCCGGTATTGCCAGGAAATGGAAGAGTGACCCAGAAAGATTTAATCATTGGAGGATATTTTATACCTAAAGGGGTAAGTTTTTTTGCAGTCCTCAGCAAAGAGCACAGTTTAATTTTTGTGTATGAAATGTGATCTGTTACAACATATATACAATCCATTGATTTTCACCAAGCTAGAACATTGAGAGGAAAGTATTTCAATGACATCCATTTATATGCCATGAATGGATTATATAATTGGCTTGTTGCTGTTGTTTTCCCATTTTTTATTTGGGTGCCCACCCAATAATCAAACTTATTATCATGACTTGTTCTTAATGTTCTTGAAGGTGGAGTCTATTAAAAACATCTGTGTAGTGCTACAATTCAATTAAAAAACCTTGAATTTTATTATCCTTGCAATTTTCTGACTCTTTGCCTGTTAACTCTTCTTGTAGCAAGAGTTTAATTTCCTTTTTAAATTATTAATCTTTCCTTTGTACTATTCAAAGATTACACAGAGATCAGGGTAGAATTGTATGGTGTTATTTTAAATGACAGCACTCCTATCTTATAGCAATGTAGTTTTGAAAGAGTCAGGATGCTTAATTGGTAATATATTTATTTAAATATTATTCCATACACGTCTCCCCCCTGCTTCCCCCCCTGGATTTAACTGGGAACATCATGACATCAATTATTGCTGGGTTTTGTTTTTTTTTTTTCCCCTGGAGAGTTGTGGGGTTTTTTTATTCCTATCCTCTCTTTTTTCCTTTTCCATTGCCTCAAGTCTCTCCTCCCTTTCTCTCACACTAGCTTTTTGAAACAATTCCTGATACTTGTGGCTTTTGTTCACATCTCCTTCCCCACTGCATCTTCTCTAATATAGCCAGCAACATTCAAAACAATTTGAAGATTATTTCATTTGATGAGTTGAGAAAGGGACTTGATTTTTCTAGATATCCTTTTATCTTGTAGAATTACTCAGAGATACTTAATTTTTATGACCTCATATTGCAGAAATTACAGTAATTGCATTTTAATTTTGTTATGCATATTGAAGTTAGCTAAATATGAATATAACTTGTTTCCTCAGACGCAGCTGGCACTTTGTCATTATACTACTTCATACAGCGAAGAATATTTCTCAATGGCGAACGAGTTCCGACCTCAGCGCTGGCTGAGGAAAGATAACTTGGACAGAGTAGACAACTTTGGTTCCATCCCCTTTGGCTATGGCATTCGAAGTTGTATAGGGAAAAGAATTGCAGAGCTGGAAATTCATCTTGCACTGATTCAGGTTAGAACTGTGTGACAGCATTACAAGAAGATAAATAAATTGATACGATATTTTTTTTTCCTGTGTATACCGTTTCTGAGTGTTTCAGAGTGCTCAAAACTTTGTTTTGGAGTGTTGTCTAATGTACTTATACTGCAAAGGCTTAAAAAATTGAAAACAATCATACTTGAAATGTAGCATAACTGTTAAACTATATTGCAGAAGAAAAAAAATTTATAGTACACATGAAGTAAAACTGAAGGTAAGGTTGTTAAGGAAACATGGATTTGGTAGAGAAGGTTTTTGTAAGGGCACTGGAAGTCTTTCTTCATGTCTGTAAGAGTGCCTACCTGCTCAGTTTCAGTATCTTAGAAGAATTCAGTACCTACAGAGATGTAAAATAGATTTTACATCCTTGTACTGATCACAGTGTGAAAACAAATAGTAGAATTCTTCTATGTTTTGTGGTTTTTGTCTCTTCTTGTTCATGTAAATTTATTATCATTTTATATATAAACAATTTATAGTTACATAAGTAGTTAGTACCTATTGATATTTATTGTTTTCAATTGGTTCATATCATAAAGAAAGCATTCCCTATAGCTTTCTTTATTTGTCATTATTTGTCATTTACAAGACACCCTTTAGCTCAAATAATGAGGTCAGATTGTGCAATTAAAACTCAAAGATTTGGAAACTATTTACAGTTACTTAAGGATAAAAATACTTATACCCATTATAAGTGTTCATAGCAAAGCTTGACTGAATTTGCCTTTGAATTTCTTTAAGTAAACTCCTAGAACAATCTCTGATTGTTCCTGTTAGCACCTGTCTTTCAGAACTGGAAGTGAGAGAGCTGTTGGGGGGCAGGGGGCTGGATAAAACAAACATACTTGCATCTTTTGCTTTTGTCTTCTGGAAAGAAACAAGACCAAAATATCACACAACCTATTTACAAACACTGAGATGAAACACACAAAGCATGGAGGTCACCAAGGAGAAATTGTTTCAGACCAGTCTGATCTCTTTCTTTGACTTGCTCACTTACCTAATGTAGAGGGCATAAAGTAAGTCATGTACTCTGACTTCAGGAAGTATTTTCACACGTCCTATATGTTGTTCTCTCAATTAGATTAATAAAGTTTGTTCCAGATGAAAGTACCTATAAAATATATGCATAGCTGGTTGGAAATAGCTGGAGGCAGTAGCTATCAAGTATTTGCTGTTGAACTGGAAAAGCATTTAATTAAAATTCTATAAAAGTCTGTTATGCATTTGATTTGGGTTGGTATTTTCATTAACAGTGTAAATGATGGATTAGAGAACACTTCTAGAGTTTGTGTGCAATACCAAGCTGATGTGAATTAAATTAAAATCAGGGGATATGAATACAGAATTACGAAGAAAAGGAGAAATGTTCCAGAAGCAAAAGAAAATTGTTCACTAAGGACAGTTGCAAGTTACTGCTCTTGAGAAGAAATAAATGCATAAATACAAATTTCTGACCAACTGGCTGGATACTTAGTGCCATAGAAACAGACTGGAGGGATATAGTAAAAATCTGGTCAACAATAATGCTAATTCTGATAAGGCAGTGTGATTCTAGGGTATATTAAAGCATTAATGAGCATGTTGTGTGTCAGAAAGAGGAGCTAAATTACTTAGTCTTACAAAACACTGATGAATCCTCAGCTATGCAATGATATGCAACTGACTCTGTGTGCTGCATTTTAAGGACAATTTAGTTAAATTTGAGGAAATTTGGAAGACAAAGAGAATAACAAGAAAGAGGGGTTTGAAAAAGAGAAGAATTAGATGAAAACTTCATCAAGCATATAACACTGAAAAGGAGGTTATATATAGGAAAATAATGCCTTCTTCATCATGCTTTCTAAGAAAAGGATAAGACGAGGTTACTTAGTTTCTGGGAAAAAGGGTTTGAGATTTAATATTAGAAAAAGTTGAGGAAGTTGTGGTATTTCCCTCCTGAAAGTTTAAAAATAGATAGCTGGTGTATTCTTTGTTCAACTTCAACGTGGGTGAGATAAATCTCTTGAAGTTTGTTTTAGCCTGTGATTTCTATGAGAGTCATGGTTTAATCCCAGCCAACAACCAAGCCCTCACAGATGCTCAGTCACTCCCCCACCAGCAGGATCAAGGGGAGAATTGGAAGTGTAAAAGTTGGAGAGCTCATGGGTTGAGGTAAAGACAGGTTAATAGGGAAAGCAAAAGCTGCACACACAAGCAAAGGAAAACAAGGAATTAATTCACTGCTTCCCATGGGCAGGCAGGTGTTCAGCCACCTCCAGGAGAGCAGGGCCCCATCACATATAATGGTTTTGGAAAGACAAATGCCATCGCTCCAAACATCCCCCCTTCCTACTTCTTCCCCCCACTTCATATACTGAGTATGATGTCATACAGTTTTCAATATCCCTTTGGTCAATGCGGGTCACCTGTCCTGGCTGTGTCTCTTCCCGTGCATCCCCAGCTTCCTCGCCAGCGTGGCACTACGGAAAGTAGAAAAGGCCTTGGCTCTGTGTAAGCCCTGCTCAGCAATAGCAAAAACATCTCTATATTATCCACCTTGTGTTCAGCACAGATTCAAAACATAGCCCCATACCAGCCACTGTGAAGAAAATGACCTCTATCCCAGCCAAAACCAGCACAATAATTTATGTTTGCAAGTGATTGTCTCAGTTTCATGAAGAGATTTAATGCATAGAGAAATTGCGTGATGAAATTATAGTGACTCTGTTCAGTAGAAGTTCTAATATTTGACTCCTTGATTTATGATCATTTCACTTGGTGCACTGGACAGTTTTTTTCTCGTTTTTGGTTTGTTTCCGTCTGCCCAGGAAGAGAAATATGTCTGATGGGATTGGGACTTCTATTGCTTTCTTTATAATTGCACATATTGATTGATATTAAAGCAAGTGAAATCTGAAATACATAGAGATGAACCTCACAAGGTTTGAAAAAAACCTTAATTTCTTTGATAGCTCAGATTGTTTAATCTAGTTATGTGGAAGTTCCTCAGAAAGAACTGGACCAGCCTTCCCTCAATCAGAAGAGGAAGATTTTGAACTATAATCTTTATCTTGTAACTACTATCTTTTCTTTCCTTCATGTGAATCATAACACTTCAACTCCACAGAAATTTCAACACAATTTTTTTTTTGTGACAGTCTGTTACGTCCTCTTTTCAAAGGCTAATCTTCATCTGTAATTTTGCAGCTTTTCTAATACTTATCCTATTTATCTTCACAGTTACTTCAGAATTTTGAGATCAAAATTTCTCCCAAAACTGAACCAGTTCGTGCCAAAACCCATGGACTTTTGATTCCTGGAAACTCCATCAATATGAGATTTTCTGACAGAAAGTGAGACTCAGATATTTTGGAAATACTTAAGCAATTTTCATGGAAACAGACTTGTGTCTTATGGATGTTTAAACATGCTTGTTGCCTGGTTTGTAGGTATTTGGGAAAACGATGAAGTATTATGTTCTGCCTTAGTTGTAGCAGTAGGTAAGAAAAATTACCTCTCCTATAATAGATAATTACACATATGGAAATATATACTGAAAAAATTCCTTCTTGCACTGGGAATCTCCTTTTACCTGGAAAGATTTTTAGTAATAACATATGCATTGAAAAAAAAAAAACCAACAACCCACAACCCAAAACAACCAAAAGTAGATTCACACATGTTAATGTCACATTCAGTGATTTTGTTATGCTGTTTTGTCATTGGAATCAACCACTCATTGAGTCTATTTGAAAAGAAGGGGATTACTATATAATATGTGAAAATTAGCTGTGTTTATAAGTTTGTGTTTTCCTGTTTCTCGTCCTTCAATGTTTTTTAAAAGTTTCCACAGTAACATTGAAATTATGAGATCGTTTTTCTCGCCCGTAAAAACATTTACTCTGCGTGTGTTTTAATTTAACAAGACAAAAATGTTTGCTAAGGAGGGCGGGTTAGGAGAAAAAAAAAACCGAACAAATTCTTCCCTCTAACTTATTATAACCTCAGAATTAAGAGGCTTCAGGTGGCAGGTGGAAATGGAAAATAACAGTCCTTTATTAACGTATACATATATATATATATAAAGCATANATGCTTTATATATATATATATGCTATATATATATATATATATATATATATATACACATGTAACAAAACCAAATAAGCAACAGTGGTGTAACCAAAACTCAAAACAAAGTCCTCCTTCCCCAGGCGGCGGCCGCAGTGGCTCCCCGTGGCAGTCAGGGACTGTCCGCGGGCTGTTCCCGGCGGCTCAACGACTGCTCACAGCCACGACAGCGACGGCAGCTCCACTACAAACAGTGAGAAGGGTTTCCCGTCAGTGCCGGGGCTATGGGCGCGACCCTCGGCAGCAGCTCCGGGCTGCCCAGCTCAGGACACGACCGCCCGCAGCGCTGGGGCCGGGCAGCCGCCGCGGGGAGATGCTCTGATGTGCTCCACGGGGCCTCTCCCAGGACCTTATCCCGCCGGCTGCTCTGATGGCCGGCCAAGGACCGGGGCCGGTCCCCGACGGCGGTGCCAGGCGGGGGAAGGCTTCTTCTGGGAGGTTCAATAGGAGAACTAAAAGGTGGCTGCCGGCTCCGTTCGGGCGACGGGCAGGAGGACCCAAAAACGAAGGCGCCGGTTCTGGTGCCCGCCAGTTTAAAAAGAACCCTTCCCCGCTCCTGCGCCCCTCTGCTTGCGACCCTGCTCCTCCCTGCCTTCCCTGGCTCCTTCCACCCCGGTAAAAGGGAGAGGGCAGTGCCCTTTCACTGTAGGTGCACAATACCCAGTAACTGATATTCAGGAAAAATTCCAACATCTCTTTTCAAACCTATAACAACGTGTATTAAAAAATTAATACAATAATATGAAAAGTAAGGTTAGAAAAAAATACAATTTAAATCACTCTGTTTAGATGTGAAATAGAGAACATACATGAATTTGACCAAATATAATCCCCATAAAATGTTTCTATATAGTTAAAAAAATTAAAATCTTAAAAATAGAAGTTTAAATGTCACATCGCAGAGTTTGAAGCCAGGCATTGTCCTCATCACCAAAGCACAAGCCACTTCCACTGTTCAGCTAATATGCCCAAACCAAATGTAACTAATAAAAATGAAATAGTTGTTACATTTTTATCATTTAATTAAAATACTACTATTAGCTATCCTCACAGTTCTTTGACAGTAAAAACTGGAAACTTCATATTTTAACTCGCTGAACCCATAGGCAAATACAAAGTTGCCTTCTGTAGGATGGAAATGTGACTACTGAAGTACTTGGAGCTTTTTCTTTTTTACTATTTAGTGTCTAATACAAAGAGTGGACACCTGAAAGGTTTTTTTGTTTTGTTTTTGTTTGTTTGTTTGTTTAGTTTTGGTTTTTTATTTTTTTCCTGTTAAAACTAACGGAAAACTATCTCTTGCACAATACTTTAGTCTTCAGATAACTTCAGTATCACTGCACTAATCTTACATTGTGAGAGACACCTTATACCTTGGGTCCATGGTATGCCTTGAATAACACTCAAACCTGCATATTGGAATATGATACATATGTAATTATCTATAATTCACTGTTTACATGTCAGGCTCTGGCTGTTGTTTGGGAGGTAGTTTACATTCTGACAACCATAAATTTTTCAACTATATGCAAAGTTAGTAAAAGTTGTGCAACTCAGTTTTTAAAATGACAACATTTTTCTTTGCTCGTTCACCCATAAGAAGTCACAGATGGGTTAGAAATTAAATAACACACTGTACCTTTAATGGTGTACATGAAATTCCACATAACTAAGTACTACAGTCACATCCTTGTAGTATTTTGGTTCCTTATTGTAGTGCCTTTTTAAGGTCTTGACAAAAGAAATCCAAAACATTCTTTGTATGGATCTGGTATATAAAATAATAACACTAAGCAAAATCGATCTGTTCTGTGAGAGGAATAATTGCTTATACAGTGACTTTAAAATGTTATTCCTGTGCTGAACATATATACATCCTATAAGAAAACCAGGGAATCTGTGAAGGGTATTTTTCTTGAACAAGCTTGCCTTCTGATGCTGTTTTCTAGGGCTTCAGATTATTCCCTTTTTTTTTTCTTTTCTTTTCCATTGTTATTTTCAATTGTCCCCCCCTAAAATCTAATTAAGAGAGTTGTATTTGCCAGAGCCAGCTGACATCCCAAAGGAGATGTTTCGCAAAGGTCTGTTTAAAAGTCTGAGGACTGAGTATTTGACTCCATAACTCTGCCTGGTTTTGTTGACTTGGAGAAAAGAGCCCCTGCCTTGAATCCAAATTTGGATTCCCTGTGGTGCCTTCCTTGTGCATTGTCATAGCGTCATTAGAAACACCAGGAATTGTTGTGCTGCGGTACATTTGCTGCTTGGTATCAGTCCCTTAGTAATACATCACTGTGGAAGATGGAAGAGGTATTCTAAAATGCTTTTTAAAACATTTTAATTTTTTCATGAAAACAGAAAGCCTATAATTGTTCTATATCTATCCATGTAAGTTTTCTTTTATACATAATAAAATATTTATACAGAATTTATGAGTTCCGGGTCTTATTTTAATGACTATGTATAATTGCATTTTTCTTTAGCCTATTAAAGTTTTTAACTTGTTGGAAAGATCTGGAATGTTCACTACTTCATGGCAAATTACTAGTGCAGCTAGAAAATATGGAGATTCTTTCAAGAATTTAAAGTGTGTAATGACCCAGCAGAAGGAGAGATTATTATTATTTTAAGGGTATTGTCATTATGGAGGAAAGATACCGGCAAAGTCACCCAAGAAATACCCTAGGACTGACTCTAATGTTAAGGTTTTGATTAATTGCTTAATACGTAGAAGAGTATTAATGATATAAAGGATAAGAGTATGAAGTGTAAAAAATCACACTAAACCAAAACAACAACAAAAATAGAACCCAGAATGTAAGAGAAATGAGCTGGAATTTAATAACAAAAGATATGCATGTAGGGAATAAAAATAATTTATTTGAGGAGCTCAAAAGTAGAAAATGAAATGTGCAGAGGAAGGCCTACATAATCAAAGGTGACTAGAAATTGCAAGTGTGTTGGAATAATGGTAAATACAGCTTACATTGCATGAGATGCAGTCTCACCTATTCTTCCCCAATCTCTATTGCATAGGTAAGGAAACACTAAGATTATCAGGTTAACAGTTTCCTCTGCCTTCCTGAGGTTTGCTTGCGGATCAAGCCCTGGCACATCTGGAAGCTATGTCACCATGGGCTTAAAGGTGACACTTGTTTCTTTGGACACAAAACTGCTGAGTTGATGTTGCTCCTTCCAGATGAATCAGATAACAGGTAGTGGAAACACGGATGTCTGTAAGAGGCTAAATGTATCTTCAAAATTTTTCATTTGGTTAGTCTAGAAAAGTGAATATTGTGATAGAAAATAAAGGGTCTCTTCAAATACTTTCAAGTTAAAGTGTTTACTCCTTAAGGTAAAAGGAATGGTTTTCCAAAACAAGCATGACCAATAACAATGAATATACTGGTGTGAAAAGTTTCTAGCCATCAGGAGAATGAGAGTTTAGAACAAATTTACTGTGAGACATGATAAAGACCAAAAAAAAAAAAAAAAAAAAATTCCCAACCAGCCATGAAATGATGGAGCATGGTAAAAAGAATTCTATAAAGTGGTTATTTAACTAAAATTAGTCTATTCAGTCAGTCTGTTCTCTGTTTTTCTTACTCTCTTGTAAGTTTATAGGTGTGGCAGGAATCTATGGAGTCAGTGGTGAAATAGTCACAACTCCAGCAAAATTATACGCCAGTGGTGAATGCAACTTAGGAGCTCCTTAAATACCCCAGCAGTGATGAGGCTGTGAAAATGGAGAGTAGCATGCCTGGCAGCTGTGACCATGAGAGGAGCAGGCACTGGGGTGTATTTGCAACTAGAAACTGAAGAGTTGTGCTGTTTCATAGGCCTGGGAATGGGAGTGGGAGAGCCACCAGAGTGGTGTCTGTGGGGCTATACCAAATATCACATGAGCTCAAAGTTCAGGAACTGGAGAGGTGAGCTGTGGACTGCGTGTAGGATGGGGCAGGCTGAGAGAAATGGGATGAGGGAAGAGCAGTTTGGGTGCCTGACGTGTACTATTCGCATGATATACATAAAAAAAGCCACTGCTAGTTTTGATCACTGAGGTTTTTCCTTCCTACGTTATGTTGTCACATAATGCTCATAACTCTAAAAAATGTTACCACATAATTACTAAAGATTTACATATTTGGTAATGCCAACTGTACCCTGTCCATGCCCAGAGAAAAACTCAGAAGAGCCATCACAAATCCCCAGTTCTTGGTGTTCCAGAACAATGTTAGTTTGCACTGGCAGGCTCCCACGGTAGCAGATGCATTGGAGAGTTTTTCATCTCCTGAAGTGTCACAGAAGCGTCAATAGAGGATTTACAGGGCCATGTGAAAAGCAGATGGTAGGATGATTTAAAGTTCTACCAAGTGATAGCCACAGCGCTGTACAGCTACTTAGCACAGATGTAAATACATATGCCAGTACAGTCACTGTGGAAAACAACTGGTTTTACACATTGAACTCTTCTGATTTTTGCAAAGTGATTGGCTCTGCCATAGACCGTATATATTGAAGCAAGATAAACTATGGCTCCCGGGAATGTGTGTTGGAAAATATGAAGTGGTCCAAAGCTGCTAGATATTTCTTATTTCTGTATAGGTTTTCATCTAAATCTTATGCCTGCAGTATTAAATAATAAAGCTGGAAGGAAAGGTGTGAGTAGTAACTATTTTAATACCTGATCTTTTAAAAAAATATATTTTCATATATATGTACAATAAAAAGAAACATACTTTATCCTCTGTGATTAATACACACATTCACATACCTTTTTCCGTTTCAAAGGGTACTTAAACCAGAAAATATGTACATGTATACCAAGAGCTTGCAAATATTATTTATTCATGTTCTTGCTGAATAAAAAAAAAAAAAAAACAACAAAAATACGCAGATGTCATGGGTATTTAAAAAATAATTTCATCTGAGAGTTTCTTCTATGTTTCCAATGGAATTCTCTTCAAGGAACCCATTGAAAATACTACACTGTGGTTTTAGTACCACTAGGTGGTGCTGCCTTTATAGTGTTCCTTAGTGAAAGTCTGTGATTAAGTACCTATGGGGAAAAAAAATTACATATATATACATATGGCCAAAAGAAATGTACTTACTACAGCTTATTAAAAATAGAGTAGTTTGGTTATACTTGTTTGACAAAGATTCTTAGCCCTTGCATGTGCAAACATGCTCAATTGGTGTTCATCTTTCGTGTATGCTTGCTCAGAATGGGAATTTGCACGTAAAAAAATGTACAGTATGTCCAAAGTTTCATGTGGGCTTCCTTAGGGAAAATTCTGCCTTTGCAGTGCTGCATGCCCTCTGCTGAGATTTGTCTTTAACAGAGTTTGTTAATCATTGAGCTTTGACACTCTACCTGTTATCATTCAAAATTCAAAACAAAGACAGTTGCCACTCTGAAGAGATCACAGTCTGGGTGAGATAAGACTAAAGGAGACAGAAAATAACTGAGGGGATACTTGACGTTTTTCAGGCAATGTTGTGGTAAACATTGCAGTGAACATTAGATCTTCTGACACCATTTAGAGGGTATTGTACAAAGCTTAGCAATGTTTGAAACATAGTGTTTGCTGTCGAGTGTTTATCTAGTTGAGAAACAATTACCTTGGAGTGTAAACTCACTGAAACAGCCCACTTTACTCAGATGAAAGGAAGGCTGGAGTCAGGGATTTTGAAAGGAACTGTCTAAGGGATAAACACTACAAGAGAATGTTTGCCACCACAGTTAGATCGCAGAATGAGAAATATTTAGACAAGTCTTTCTTACTCTCAGTAGCTCAGCTTGTGAGTCTCTTTGTCTCCTTTATGCAGATAGAGGGGAACACTTGAATTTGCTTGGAGATTCCCAAATACTGCAGAGGTAGTCTCATCTCAGATGCAAAAAAAGAAGCATTAAGCCTAGATGATTAGAGAATCAAAAAGGCACGTGGGCAATGAGTTACATATATCTGGAAGGGTTTGCTTAAAATTTTTCACTTAAGATACCACTGAAAAAGCATTCAGTAATTCACTATCACATTTACAGATGCTTCTTTTATGGTTACACATTCATAAACAATATATGCATAGTAATCATGATAACTCTATCAAACACCAGTTATTTTCAGATGAAGTTGTATGCAATAACATGCAATTCTTTTCACACAAAAAGAAGGCACCAAATTCATCCAAGAAATAATCATTTACTAGTTGCTAGTCAGCTGAGTTTTTCAACATAAATAGATGCCGGTTCTGGAAAGCGTACGTTGTATTTTAAAGGTGGTTACAAAATATCCCAACTTTGCAGATTTCTGAGACACGAATCTCACCTGGCAAAGCTTTCTAACTCATATTGTCATGTGTGCCTTACCAGCAAAGACTGCCGGGAATGGCTACAGTTTTCCATTCATTGGCTTTGTCAGATGAAGTTGAGGAAGGAAAGATCTAATACAGCCATGCTGCTCTACCAAAGCAAATGTCTCTAATGTTTGTTTGTTTTCAAGGCTGTAAATTTTGGGTCCACTGTGAACAGTCTCAGTGTGTTAAATTCCACTCTCTACATCTTCCAAGATTGGGTCAGCTTGACTGACAAGGCTTTACTGGCAAGTGTATAGTAGAGATTAATGCTTTAATCTGTCACGACACAGGGTCACATTGGAATGCAAGAGTAGTACTTGTAATTTGGCAGGCAGACTTGAACATGCCAGAGCATTGCATGACATGTAAAAATGTCACAAAATTTGTGAAGAGATATATATCAATTCTAACTCAGTGACCCTCAGACTGTAATATTCCATTGTCAATCATGGATCAAATATTTGCCCATGAGTGGAAGAAAAGTGCTAATTTACCAGAGTTGGAAACAATTAAGTACCTGCATCAATTGAGTATAGAGTTTAGAATTTAGGTAAGAATTGAGCTTGGAATAAAAAAGAGCTGTTCCCAGTAAAAACCATTTTGATGGGATTGTTTGCTCTTTTCTCTCATGACGGCTTATGCTTCATTCCTGGTTTTCCAAGTGTGAACCATTACAATGCATGGACCCACGTTATTTTGAAGGTGGAATATTTGAGTGATGCAGCTGGTATTTAAATAACATAAATGATCCCAATGCATGAAGGCTTACTATAGTAAACACCTACTTTTATTCTCTTGAGCTTGTACTTTCCACTAGCAATTAACCCTTTGGTTAATAAATCACATGCATAAAGTTCCTCAAAGTCCCTATAATACACATAAATATATATGTATAAATATAAATACATATAAAGCCCCTAAAATATATAAGAAGCATTGTTTTTCTGCATAGGATTTTTTTTTACCAGAAATGCAAACATTTGTATTGATTTACCTTTAATAAAACTAGTACCTTTGCAAATGGCTTTTGCAGAGAAGTACAGCTAATTTTTAAGGTACTTACTGTGGATCACTGATTCTTTTGAGGCCTTCACTGTTTTTCACTAAGTCTTTATGAAAGTCTTTAGAGAGTTGATAAAATGAGCTGGTGGAAATGGCTGAGTTGTTACAGGTAAATATAATTGTTTTTCAGATTTTTCTGTGCTGTATTTTCTGCAGTTCAGTCCTGATCCAGGACTAAGAAAGCACTATTATAAATATCAGTAAATGTTAAATAGAATACATTGTACAGTAACGGTATTATTGGATATTGCAGAAAACTGCACTTGCCCAAACCAGAAAGTTACCATCTTAACTTTCTGAAAAATCGAATCCCAGATCTCAAAAGCAAAGAGTTGGATAACTTGTAAAACTGAACAAATCTGAGTTGATAGTGAGCTTACAGTAATTGATGGTGAGACAGCTCTTGTAAATAATTTTCAGTGAATAAGTCACTCAATTTCGTTGCCAAGGAAATGAAATGAGGCTCTTGGTAAAGGGAAGCAAGGAACAAGATATTGCAACTGGGGCAACTGTGACAATTACATAATTCTACCTGGTCATCACAAGTATGAAAACTTGTGCATGTGCATTTTATAGAAAATATCTTACATATTTCACTGATAGTTTGTGCTTTTATGTGGTATCCTGATGATATGATATCCTTTGTGCGATTCCACCAGGTGTTCTACCATAGTTATACATGTGGATAAACAGGCCTATCTATAATTAATTTTAGTTTTTAAAATATTTTAATAAACAGTAAAAGGCTTCCAGAATTCTCAGAATAATTTCCAAAGGAAGCATATGATTCACTTGCCTGCTTCCATGTTGATTGATGACAATGAAAAAATGAAAAAAAAATTGCTTCATATGTGCCAAATCCCTTCTTTTCCTGCACAATGGGGCACATAGGAATTTTGATAAACTTCTTGGAAGTATATTTGTGCACAGCTTATGGATCATTCCCATTCTTTACTGACTTCATTTATTAATGAAGGGTAGCTAATCTGTCACAAATTCAGGGCCAAATATCACTTTGTGGTGGCCAAATCCACACAGGCAGAACAAAAAATAGCTACGTGCATCTGTATCAAGCATCCAAACTGTGATGTGGAGGGAAGAGAAATTTGATCTGAATTTTGAAATTCAGTGAAAAATCTGCCAAAGTTTGGAGGTTCCAGTAAGATATATTGTGAACACCATATAATTCTTTACAATTCAAGCAAGCTTTCTATCAGAGGACAGTCCTCAGTGAGATACGAGACAAAGTTTTAATACAATTTTATTTCCTGCCTCTCCCACTATGAGCGGGTAAATCTGAATTATAAAGACAAAGCTCTCAGTTTTGGAGCCTTCTTTTATGGTATTAGCTATTTTTTTGTGTTAGGAACATGAGAGGAGTCACTTGGGCATCACCTTCCGTTTCTTGTAACAAGACAGTGAAGAGATTGAACAGAAGTTGGGCGTTTGAGAGATGCCAAAGAGAACACCCTCTGTACGCTATTTTTAAACCAAAGTTCTTTCATCTTGCTTTTGGTTTAAAGGACAGAACACATAATCAACAAGGTTTTATCTATTATTTTTATGGCAGAAACTTCCTGATCCTTCCAGGTGGGAGAACAAAGAGTTTGCATGAGAATATAGTCAGTCAGAAAGGAATTCTAAGGCAAACTAGATAGTGGTGAAGTTGATATCCGAATTACCCTTGATAAGGTTATCAGGTTAAAAGGAAAGACAGAAGTCACCTTTGCAAACTCTTTCGGAATGTTGTCCCAGAAGAATGCATGATCTGCAGTGGAAAAAAAAGGCAAGCAGGCTGTTAAAGGCAGTCAGGGTTGAGTCAGAACTTAATTACATTTTGCTACATACATGTTTTGTGTAGTTTGTTGTTTTCAAGGTGTTGGTCTTAAGTTAATCCTTCAACTGATATCACTAAAGCAAGAGAGTGGTGCTGGCAGTGAGTGAGGCCAACTGATCTGTAGTGCTATGGCCAGAGTTAGAGTCAGAACAAAACTATGGATCCAAACAACCAGGTTGTTTAATATTTGAAATTTAACTTTGAATACAACAAGCAATTGTGATGGAAATAGACCCATCTTGCATTATATTAGTACTTGAGGAGAAGGGCCTTAGAGTTCTTGGAATAATTTATTGCAAATAATATTATTAAATTAAATATAAGCATTTTAAGAATTCAGCAGTGATTTATTTATATTTACCATAAACATCTCTAATTAACTTAACTCTATTAAATATTTTTTGAAAACAGCAATTATACACTTAAAACCAGAACTCCTTGCTGAAAGGAAACAAAAATCAATTTAACTGGGTTTTAATCTTCTTAATAACTGGAACAGAGAATATATACTTCTAGTTCCATGAATGGTGGAGACTACTGCTGTTTTAATTTTAGAATTTTTTTTATTTAAGTGAATTAGATTACATATGAAAAATTTTGCCATCAGTTTCAGGGAAACCAATATATTTTGATTATCATAGCTTGTAGCTCTAAACACACAAACTACAAGTAAAAGGTTCAAGTCAGAAAAAAACCCACCTATGTTAATGGACAAATTGCTGAAATCACTTTTTAAAAATTAAATTTTTATTCCAATTTAAATTAGGAATCATGAAGAAAACATCCTGCTCCCAGATGGACAAACTTGGCAAAACATGAATAATAATAATAATGATGAAAAAAAAGAGCTCTAATAACAGTTTGTGCAAGGAAGGGAATAAATTGTACCTAAACTACAAAATAATAGACTTCAACCCAGTGAGCACTTAAGCATATGTTTAATTGTAAACAGGTGAGCACTTCATCCCCCTTTAATGAGACAACTGAGAAGTGAAATGCACTTATGGGGCTGAGGCCTAACATAGGCATTATTGACTAGAGAATTAATCAATTAAGAAAGCAGTAAAAAAGCAATGGTGCTATGTATGTGTTAAAGATGTGTGTTTGTGCTAGTGTGTTTGACAGACTTGCTTCTTCCCTATGAACTGTGTAAATGAATCATCCTGTCACCAGGGAGATGGACTACAGGTGGATTTCGTAATCCACTGGCTTTCTTAACTTCAGCTAGTTAAGCTATTTGGCTAATCTCCCCTGTAGCTAAGGGGGAAGGGAGATGTTTCTGTTTTACCTTTTTCATCCTTTGGAGGTACTGATTTCTTTCTTTTGACTATAAAAGGAGCCAAGGTGACTCATCTTAAATTAAACTAGATATGTTTAGCTGGATGCAGTCAGGTGAAATGAAGTGTCCTGGGGTCTAGTGTTAGAATAGATGAGACAACTGTGCACGTATTGAGCTTAATGGATCTCATTGTGGGAGGTGCACATAAGCTGTGTCTGATTTCTTTTAACTTCAGTTGTGCAGAATCTGTCACTAATGGCTTCCAAAAGGTTAGACATCTCTGCCTTACAATACCACAAAGCACAACAAAGACAAGCATAAGTTGCTAGCCTGTATGTTTATTACCACGTGCAGTCCAATTGAAATTATTTAGATTTTTAAGGTTGTAAAAAGCTATAATCTTGAAGTCAGTACAATGGTGGATAGACACAAGACTGAAGCCTCTCCCATTCACAAAGCAACAACCTTCATATATTACCTGGCTAAAATGGCTTATATGGTCATTCAGATGCATAGCCACTCACAGTATGAGGTTTCACTGGGTCATGCCGGGGAATACCTTTGCAACACACCTGGAGCCCGGCAAATGCTTTGCAGCTTTGGTGCTGATCCAATCAAGCACAGAAATAACCGGGAAATGACTCATGCTCTTAATCCCAGCTTTTAGAATGTACACAGTTTGTCATCATTTTTCATTGTGGTGAATGTGTGTGTCTGGATGCTTTTGTTTCACAATTATCTGATGTTTGCCATGGACTCTCTTTTCAGCTCATGTGCTGCAATCATTCGCTTTTCACTTGAAAGGATGCAATCAGAAAAAAATCCCTTCCAAGTCAGTTTCACTGAAGAAAAGACCTAAGCAGGAGAAGTCAATATATGAGGTAGGATGGAGAGGAATGTGTTCTGATCCTGAGACATCTGCTCTTTTAAACGTTATGTTATAAATGTTTAACCACATGTGCATCTTTCACCCTTAAAAGCTCAGCTAAGGAGGAGGTGATGGGGGTGAGAGACAGAGGAAATGGGATATTAATTATGTTGCCAGATGATACTGAGCAGTGAGATGCTGCCAAATTATAGATGAGGCCGGAGAAGAAAAGTAATATGAAAATACCTAGTAAGGCCAAAATATGGAAAAAATCAGATGCATTTCAGATACTGTTGTTTATCTACAGAAGATGAATACTAAATGAATACTAAACACTAATCATACAGAAATATGTATACTGAATGTAAAGCCAGAGAGGAGTTGAAAGAATTTGCAGTTTGCAATACAGAGTGGCATCGTGCGTATGCACACACTTGGGTCTGAGTGTATCTTAGATTGCTGCACTTTTCTCATATACAACTGAAACAGATGCCCAAGTATTTTATTAAATGGGAATAGTATGTCTACTAACACAATTGAACTGTAGCATGGATTTAAACTGGTTTCTGAATTAAGGTTTTGTCATTAAAAAACCCCAACCATTGTCATAATAAGCAAGAAATGCGGAGGCACTGTCTCGTGGAGCCTCATAAAGAGGTGTTGACAGGTTCTCTGCCCACAGTTTCTAAGGGCTATGGCAAGACAATTGTTTTTATTTTCAGTTCTGAATGAACAGAAATAGTACTGAAGCAGAAATGGAACCAATAAATGACATTTAAGTTGGAAAATCTGGCCTAGCTCTCTCAAGTTATCACCTTCAACATTTTTCTGTTGCTGTAGTTTGCAGTAGTGAGTGCTACACTACTCCCTATGTGTATAAACTTGAGATAAGAATCTTCATCTGGTAAAGTAATGGCTGTGTGAAATTATCCTGGAACACAAGTAGGTTTTGGTACCATCTTTCGATTAAAATAGGTGTAAGAGATGACAGTTTCCATCTTAAACAAAGGCAAGCTTGTTAAATATCTGAATTTTCCGCAGAGCACTGGATTGGTTGGTGCTGTGCTGGGTGCTGTGTGCACACTGTGTACTGAGCTCTCACAAAGAACTAAGGTGAGTGTGCAGAAACAGGCGAGGAAGGAACTTCACCACTTGTCCAAGCTCTACCAACGGAAGCTTTGGGGCCGAGTATTAGGATATGATTAACAGTGCTGAGGTGGCTTCCTGTATTCCAGGAAGCAGAACTTTGTCCTATCGTGTAAAGGAATAGAATTTCACAAAAGGTATTTGCCCAGCAGATCTATTAAAGCACAGGCAAAGCCCTGCTGGGATGTAAACAGTAGCATAAATGAGTCCAGGCTTGCTGAAAATGCCCCATCACTGCAGTGTATTCTGCAGTGGAGACACATAAAGCACCTCCCTCCACTGTCACCACTACTCCCCAACTGGAACAGCCATCACATGCAGCCATGCCGAGTCCAAATTCTTGTGCAAATCCAAAAATATGTAAAAAAGCTTCTACCACAGAACAAAGTTATGTACAAATATTAACTAAGTAGTCATCATAATGTTCCTGTGAGACTAGCTACCAAATTGGTTATTCTAGTTTTCCAAAAGACAGGGCTGAGGTGAAGGCACTTACCAGGGACACATAGTAAGTTGGTACATACACAGCAGTGTGCCCAGGAGACCAAATAGGCAAACAGCATCCTGGCCAGCGGCATCAGAAGTAGTGTGGCCAGCAGGACTAGGGAAGTGATTGTCCCCACTGTATCTGGCACCAGTGAGGCTACACTCCAAATCCTGTGTTCAGTTTTGGGCCCCTCACTACAAGAAACGCTGGAGTGTGTCCTGAGAAGGGCAATAAGGATGGTGAAGGGCACAGGTGGGGCACAAGTCCTATAAGGAGCAGCTGAGGGTGCTGGGGGTGTTTAGGCTGGAGAAAAAGAGGCACAGGGGAGACCTTGTCACTCTGTACAACTACCTGAGAGGAGGCTGTAACCAGGCAAGGGTCGGTCTCTTCTCCCAGGTAGCAAGTAACAGAACGAGAGGAAATGGCCTCGAGCCATAGGAGCTTTAGATTGGATATTGAGAAAATATATTTCTTCATTGAAATGATAGTCAGGCATTGGAAGAGGCTGCCTAGGGAAGTGGTGGAATCGCTATGCCTGGAAATGTTTGAAATGTGTGTGGATGTGACATTTGGGGATATGATTTAGTGTTTATTCACTATTCACCATTAGGGTTTATGCTGAACACAGTGGTGCTGGGTTAATGGTTGGACTCAATTATCTTAAAGGTCTTTTCCAACCCTAATAATTCTATGATTAAAGGGTGGAATCTTCTGAAGTTTCAGCTTGCCCTTTGAAATCAGGGGTTTGATTAATTTCCAGATTCCCTTCCTTTAAGGAAATAAATTTCCCACTTTGTGCCTGTAAAGATCCAGGAATAATTTGAGAAGTACCTTAGTCCTATGAATTTGGACAATCAGAGATGACAATTAGTGGTACAGATCTCTTAAAATAAAAATGTTGTTTTGCTGCAGGATGAATGACGACTGCAAACTCACATCGCCACATGAGATGAATCACTTGCGATGCTTTCCATACTTTCCCACCCTGCCTGCCCCCTCCGGGACAGGCGGCGGCGGGGACCAGGAGGGGGTAGGCAGGGTGGGGGAAATCTGACCAAAACCTGCCCCCATCCCTTCTCCCTTTACGGCAGCACTATCCCTTTAAAAGGCGGCCGGCGGGAGGACGGGCAGGCGGGAGGTGGCGGTGACGGTCGGGCCATCGCCTGCCCGCCGGGTTTTCCCCCCCTTCCTGACGGTCCGTCGTTCGCAGCCGCCCGTTAAAAAGAGGAGGCAAAATGGCCGAGCTGGGCAGCAAGGGGGTCACGGCCGGGAAAATCGCCAGTAACGTCCAGAAGAAGCTGACCCGGGCGCAGGAGAAGGTTGGGAAGAAGGGGGGCATCCTCGGGATGCGGGATGGGGAGGGGGTGCGGGTACCGGGGATGGCACCCCTCCCCGAAGCAGGGATGCGTCTCGCAGTGGGTGCTGGCGGGGGGCTGGCAGCCGCCTTCCCTGCCTATGGAATTAGGGCCCCTTTGCATCCCGAGAATGCAGAATATCCCTGTTGTGAGCGGTAAGGGTTTATCGTCCGCCTGCAGAAACATGGCATCGGATTCAGCCGGGAGCGGGGAGGGAGGACGGAGCGCCGCACCCTTGTGTTGGATCTTATTATAGATGCTTATTGTTTCAGCAAGGAGGAGACCTTCTCGTTGTGGTATTTAGGTTGTGCTTTATGCAGCATTTTCACGAGCAGTTCTATATTGTATCGTACTGCTAAATGCATAACCTCAAAAGATGGTGAGGAAAAAGAGATGGACATTGCTGCTTATCTTCTAACATCAGAGCATAATAGTCGCTACTTAATGTACTGACCTTGAGCTCCTGATTTTGGAATGGTGGTAAAGCCAAAGTCATACGGCCTTTAAAGATTGTGCCGATGTCTGCTGAGAGAGGGGGGATTTTTGAATCCCAGGGGCCCTTTCGCTGCTCTCCACCCACCCCTGTGCCAGCAAAAGGTGCCAGGAATATGCAATGGATACTTTTCATGTTCATTTCTCTGGCATGCTGCATCTGATGCCAGATGTCTGCTCTCTGTAGGGATTATCGGACATTTTACGCAGGGACATTGATCAGCTGCTTTTATCGCAGGCACGCTCGTCTTGTTTTTCAGTGGTTTGCTGTGAGATGACATTGACTGAATAAGGACTGGTGCATCTTTGAGGGAGGGAGGGAGAACAGATCTGCCCACTGCTGCTCTTGTTCCCCAGGAGTTATCTTTAGCAGCTAGATTAAATCTAGGAGGTTTGGGATTAGATGCAGTGCTGGCCTGAGCCTTGTCCCAGTCTCTGACACTTCAAAAACACTGCTGGGTCAGAATGGCAGTCCAAACCAGCTGGGCCTAAGGTTGCACATGCTGTATCCACTAGTTTTAGCTCACTTACCGAGACTAGGAGCATTATTTGAACTTGTCTGACTGCTTGGAAAACACCCGAAGTGACTAGCAGATCCAGTATGGAACACCAGCAGCAAGGTCCTAGCTTCACTCTGTACATACGAGTGATTGTGGCGACATCTGTGGTTTTTTTCACCTTACTGTGGTTCCAGAGGGGACAGGACAGAGACTATCTCGTGATATCTGGTCCACCCTGAACTCATCGCAGATGCTAACTTCATTCTGTGTTAGCCACCAGATGGCAACCATATTTGTAATTAATATTAAGGTAGTTGGTAAAGGCTGAGCTCCTTCGCCTGCTGATGAAGTTATTGTACTTACTGGTTCAGCTTGGAGCCAAGTGTGGCCTGCCAAGCCCTTCCCTGGCTTCTTATCTGAAGGCGCACAGGTCCTTTTCCTAGGGATGATTTTCCACAAATTTCTCTCAACTGGCGATCTAGCTCACTTCCTCACTTTCCTCACTTGCGCCCTGGTGGTGATTGGGGATGTGAGAATGAGGACAACAGTAATAATTGAGTGTTTAGCTGTGTATGACAGGTGATTTCCAGGATCTGAAAACGGTTGTTTGTCTCTTTACACAGAAGAAAGCACAGCTTGTTTTCCTTTAAGGAGGAAAGGAAAAACCCATAACACTTTTTTAATAAGCTAACACACGTTCTAGGCACTTCAGCTGTTGTTATCCTAATGGAAAAAGAACAACTCTGCTCTCTGTGCCCTCAAAAGAGAAAAGATGGTATTGCTTGCTTCATCATCTGACTTGCCCATTCATACTGCTACAGTATCATCTGTAACAATTCTTCCTTCCTCAAGTGTTGGAATTTTACCCATGTCTCTGGGGGACAGACTTTGACTGAGGCAAATAAGTGAATGTTAACTTTCAGGTGGTGAGGAAAGATACAGCTGAATATGATGTGACGTGGAAGGCATCAGTGGTTATTTACTCTTGTGATATTTAGTTTTTGACTGCGGTACTGTGTTTAGCAGGAAGGGTAAACCAAGTGTCAGGAGATGAGGACCAGGTGTTAAATAATAAAAAAGAAGGTAAGCAGAGGTGTGCAAAGGTAGATCTGGGTACACAACTTAAAAATGTATTAATTTTTTGTGAAGGGATGCTGACTGGGTTGGACTTTTCCTTTTTGAGGCTTAAACAAGCTGACAGTGTTCCTTTTACATATCTTATTTTTATTTGAATCTAGGATAAAAATTCTTCCCTTTCGAATGATATCTCCCTTTCAACTTGAGCCCTGAGGCTTTGACCTCAGCAGTTTCCTTCATGGTGAATTTAAGCCTTGTGTTAAGCAAAGAATGATGTCTTTTTGTTCAATGCAGAATTCACACTGAAACACTGTACACATCCTTTTTTCCCTTCTGAGATGGCTATTATGTAAACTATGTAAGATTTTCCTTCAGAAGTGCTGTTTGTTTTGAGCCTTTCAGCAAAACTATTAGCTATTTTTGGAAGACACTTTCACGATGCCACAGGAAATAATGGGGCAGAATGGTTGACTGTGCTGTTTGCAAATGGTCTGGGCACCCATTTGACCTTTGTCTCTACTCAGAGGTAGCCTCAAGTACAATAGTGGGTAATAATTTGTCCACTGTCTTGTGCAATGTATCAGATAAGTTGATGACACTGTCCCCAGAGGAACCCACCTGCAGAAAGGACTCAACGTAACTGTTGCTACCTGCTATAATATCACCTTTAGCAACTAATTAGAATAAATTAGGATATTTAGGCTGGAAGTCATCTTCTATCAGCTGATGGGTTTTCTGAGATGTTGAGCTCTGGACCTTTCATAATTCTAAACTTCATGCAATCTTGGTGTGAGGGTAACTCCTGCGGGGTTCCAGGAGGACCTCAGAGATCAAATGAATTGGGGGTCTAGTAACTTGGCTGGTGGAGAGGGTCCTCCTCACAGGATCAAGCTCTTTCCTTCAGCACATAAGGCAGAGGTTCAGACTGGAAAGATGGTGTTGGCTGTATGTAAAGTTGACATTGGAAAGAAAGTTGTGGGGGGTTTTTTTGTTTTGGTTTGGTTTTTTATTTTTGTTGTCTTTTGTTTTCATTTTGGTTTGGATTTGTGGAGTTTTGTTTATTTGTTGTTTTTGTGTTTGTTTTTTCCTTGGGAAGTTTTTTGTGTGGAAAGGAGGAGAAAGGGATGAGCTTATTTTTATTTAGAGTGAGAATGGGAAGTTCCCATCTTATAGTAGTGGTGGTCTCTCACTTTTTGTTATATATATCTGGGCAAAATGAGGAGTCTGTGTTCTGTGGCATGAATAGATTGTCATATTTGTCACGAATTTACTCTGATGTACCAAAAAAACCAAGGTATCCCCTTTTTTCTCTCCATCCCTAACCAAAGGAGAAGGCTTTGTTTTCCATGACCTGGCAAAGTTTAGTTTGGGCATCCAAACTCCCTTGTGTTAGGGCATCACATTTAGGTTGTAGGCTCTGCCATTGAATTGTTGTGTTGCCATGAGATGTCACTTCTGCTTTTTGTTCTTGGTTTACTTTATCCCACCGATATTTACCCACATCTGTGTTTCAAGCTTTCCTGGTTAAGCCATCTGCCCGAGCAAAGTTCCTCTCTCCTCTGGCTGCACAGTCCAAGGAGGCTGGGCTGTGTAGTCCTGGTCTCATGGATTGTGGTTTGGGTGGAATGGGGTTTGCAGAAGGCATGGTTTGCATTTTGAGTTTGCCCTGATAAGACTTTTTTTTTCTCCTTCTAAGACAAGTTCCAATAGGTGGAGCATGGCAGGAGAGAATACCTGGAATGAAATCTCAGCCCTGTGGAAGCAGATGGGAGTCTATACCAATGAAAAGCACCCAAGAACCTTAAACCAAATTTAAATACAGCTGTCTTCAGGATTCAGCTATCAGAGGCTGCCTGATCTGTAGAAACTGCAGATGGGGAGAGAGGATTTTATATAAAAACGGTAGATGCAGAAAGCTCTATTATTAAGAAGTATCACATCTACCTACTTGGGAGGAGAGAAGTTCCTTACTGGTTTTCCTTCAGGGTCCTTCCATCTCTTCAAAGCTTCTATGGTTTTTGCTTCTCTTTGCCACCAAACCATCCTACCCTATGCAATCAGCCTTGCTGTGGCAGTGAAGTACAAACAGCATGAAGAGCTATAAGAATTGTTCTCTTACTGATCTGGCATGAAACTTTTTGTGTTTTTCCTGAGGTACTCCCCAGATGACAAGAAAAGGGCTTTTTATTTTATTTCTCTTAGCTTGCTTTCTCAAGAATGTAAGGCTTAGGTGGTGGGTGGAGTTTTAAAGGTACTTTGTGCCTAAGAGTTGCTGGAAAATGGGCACTGGATAGAGGAGAGAGATCTGAACTAATGCCCCTAATGTACAGATGATTCCAGTATGAGCTCAGACTGTATTACTGGTATCAGATAATCTGCATGGGGCAGGGAGGAGGTGAAATAGGAAACCAGGCTCCACATGTTTCCTTGCCCGTGGAATAGCTTGATTGGCAGGGCACCTACAGTGCCCTGCTGAAGGTGCCCCTCTGTCTGGCTGTTAACGAATTTCTTTTAAGAAGCAGAATCTCATGGATGGATGAATTTTCTGTTTGGAAAAGGCCCAGCCCTATTCCTCATCACTTTATGTTCCCTGTAAGTTCTAGTCTTACAGCCAGTCCTCTTCAATGCAGTTCCTGTGAGATCAAGTTTATAAAGTGGGATCTGGAAGATCTCTTTTCAGTGAGGCTCTAGGCTGTATAGAGTCAGTGTTACAGAGCTCAGCTCTCAGGAGGTGTCATCAGACTTGTCTGGCCTCTCCATCCTGCACGTTGACTGTTAGGCAAGATTTGTGTTTCCAGGCAGAAACATTTCCTTTTCCTTTTTTCTGTTTCCCAACATCAGGATTGCTCTTGGCAGGTGACTTGCAAATGACATGCCTGGCCAAGCCACTGAGGAAAGCTGAGTGCAGCCAGAGATGTTCAACACCTAGCTGGACTGGGGTCTTTGGGAATAATGCAAGTTTTACTTTATTCATGGTTCTTTGGACAGAGAGACAAGACCTTGTTGCTTGGCATCAAATGTGTAATAAAGCTCTGGTTCTAGAAACTTCTGGAGTGACAAGAAGGTATCTTGGGTTAATAGGTATCAAAGAGGCTATTTTTTCCACTGTTGTGATGGTGACCAGACATCCACTCTGTGAGTTCTGCAACTTTGCAAGGATCATCTTACAGTCCTGGCTGTCTACCTGTACCTAGAGGGATCAGTCTGTCTTCCCAGAAGTTCTGTACTGGCAACTTAACATGATCGTGAAGCTGGACTCAATCTGCCTGAGCAGAACAGGCAGATTTGTCATCTTGAACTGGCCATAGCTCAGCTCCCTAAGTGGGCTGACCAGCTCCAAGTGTGCAGGCCAGCTGCTTCTCATGTGGGATAAGACTGTATTAATGTTGACCAGGAGACTGTGGATTCTCTACCCCAGAGCAATGAGATGGGAACAAATATTAAAATATGGATAAAGCATGCTTGGAAGACTTTGGGAGGTAGAATAATGCATCAAGGTCTGTTCTGATATCAGGCTGTACTTTAGCCTTCTCTTGAAGGCCTGTGTATTTGATTTTCTCCCAACACCTGCAATATTAAAAGCACAAGTGCCAGCAAACCAGTACTATTCTGGCATTCATACTACTGAGCTAAAAGGGGACATCTCTCACAGGAAAGGGCTGAGAGAGAGTAAAGTAATTTCCATTGTCTTACTAGTTAAAATCAATTTTAAATGTGGTATTAAGTTGACTACTTAATACTGTCAGAATAGGAGTGAGGAACTTCTGCAGATATGCCTGAACTGTTGGCAGTGGTGCAAGGGATGAATAAATCTTGTCAGGTGTCTCTTCAGCAGGGGCATCCAAATGACTGATGGACCTCAGACAGTTCAGGTTTCCCTTGGAACATCTTCTGGCTTTGCTAGCTTCTGAAGCTGTTTGATCTTCACAAAGCTGGCAAGTACTGCAGGGTAGGTTCTGCCCCACATTCTCAGAGAAAAATTGAAAATGTATTTATTAGCAGCAAATAGGATTGATGAGTATTTTTTTGTGTTTTGGCTTACATTTTCATTATGGCAACTTGCTTGCATAGTTTTGTTTCTTAGCTGCTACTCAGAAAATACTTCTCTTTAGATTTGTAGTTCTGTGGTCTGAAGGAACAGCCCTGGCACTTGGGAATAGAAACTTTTCTTAAGTTTTACAGTTATTTTATTATTTTTTTTCCTCTCCTTTTTTTTCCTGAGTTTCTGCTTTATTATGTTGGGATCTTGCATTCAGGAAGGATTTGCCGGAGCAGGGATTTACATTTTGTGGAAAACTTGGAACCCAGAGCTTCTGGCATTCACAGAGCTAAACAGAGGTCTCACAGAATCACTGTGAAGCAGCTTGTGAAATGAGGAATAGATACTGTGTTTGCTCAGACCTCTGCAAGTACACATGTATAAAATAGATTTTTCTACTTCTTAGGCTGTGCTGGAGTAAACTTTACTCAGACCTGCAGCTGGCAGGTTAAAGTTTTTGCAAGTTGGTGTTTCCAGAGAAGTGCAGTTAGGAGAGTCATGAGAGTCACGAAAGCCAGACAGTGTTGCCTTTCTTTCTGTCCCATTCTTTACAAGAAAGGAGAAGTCTGGGTGGCAGTGTGTTCTTAATATAGGCTGCCAGGCAGGATGGAGAGTGCAAACTTTACCAATAAGGAGAGCTTAACAACAACTAATCCCTCTGTGAAAACCATGGGCTGCATTTAATCTCTTGATGATACGCAGAAATCGAATTCTGAAGTACTGGCCTCTCTGCAAGGAATTGACATGCAGATTCAGAAAGCTGGTAACCTGTTCTGAAATGATTTATTTATTTGGTAACTCCTCACTGATATTTGGTTTGCTTATTTTAAGTATGTTTAGAACTTTTTGTTAAACTTGCTTTAAGAGCCACACTGGTTTCTCAGTTGTTTTCAAAGTTAGCTCTTTAGGAGAGAGATTAGAGGTTGATACAGCTGAAGTGCAAACATTTTTTCACTGGGCAATTGCGAATACTCCTCTTTGAAACTGTATTAGAGGGAGCTGAAGGCTTGTTTGCCATCAGGGATGGAAAGAGAACTTCAATGGTACAGAAACTACACTGTTTGAAAACACAGCTAGAAGTGTTTACGCTTTTTTTTTTTTTCCCTTTGTACTACTTGGCTTGATTGCACATTTTATGAGGCCAGAAACAATAATCTGTGACTTAACCAACTCAGAGCTGAGTTTGATGGTATTTGTGGAGTGAAATAGCAATTCTATTCTATTGGATTTATTTGGAATGGTGCCAGTGACAGATGTAAATGTACCGAATAAGGTATAAAGATTGACATTTGAAGAAAATGTAGATCCTTGCCAGTCTTATTTACTTAAGATAATTCTGGTTTGTTTCAGTAAAACTCTGTATTCCAGCAGACTTAAAAGGGTTTTCAGATATTTTTGCGGAAGTTTGAAAAGGATTGCTTTGTAGGCAAGGGTGCAGGGCTGTTCTTGAACAGTAAAATTTTTATGAAAATAAGATGAAGAAATTGGAAAAAGAGATTGTCTTTCTTTGGAGAGGAAGAACAGCTGTATGTACAGGGCTGGGAGGGGAGTCAGAGACAGTCGGGGTGACGTGACCAGTTGATCATGGAGCCCTGGAGTGATGTGCTGCACCCAGTTGCTCATGGTCTAGGACTTGTCTGTGAATGGGTATCGGAGTCAGTTGCCAGAACTAGAACTTTTTGCCAAGCTGCAGGCTTTTGCTCTCCTTATTCCTTGACCCTTGGTGACCTTAAATAATTCAGGGAGGAAGTGTGTGTTATCAGGGCTGGATGCCCTTATGATGAGGCAGTGGGTATAGTAGGTTAAAAGAGCTGTTGCCGTGCTGGATGAAGGTGATTTACTTGGTGTTGGGGTGTTTTTAGCTGGAATGTCTTCTAAGCTGGCAGTCCCAAGTCTCCATTTGAGGCCTTAATTTTTGAGGATGCTCTTTGGGGAGCACTTTGTGGTGATTTTCCTCTTCGAAAACAGTGTGGCCCAGATTCTTAGCAAGTGCTTTGGCAAAGAAGCTGATGGACTTAACACTCTTTCACAGCTGGAGAACTTAGTGTATCAAGCCCAGTTCTCCAATTTGCTGTTACCTATCCTCCAGCTCTGCTGAAGTAAAAGCAGTCCTCTTGGGTGGAAAGGAAGAAGAGCTGTTCAAAAGCCCCATGGGAAGAACCAAGAGCTGATCATCTGTGTTAATCTGTATGTTCCCACTTTGATGGGACAAACTGTACTCTCTAACCCAACCTGTGGGCTGTGGAGTGCACTGTTCCTAATTCTTTCCCCCATATCTGATCCCTTGCAGCTATTGCTCTCCAGCTCATAGTCTCAACATCTGATCCAACTGTCTGTGTCTTCCCTTCACCCCATTGTGCACGTTACGTGTTCCATATCTGTCCTGCATTTGAGAAACAACCATCCTTGTTCAGCAAGGTGATTGTGAACCCATACAGGAGCTTTCCTAGCCTCTTAAGGCTCTGCATCCAGCCTGTCCCTTTTGGAGTCCCTCTTCTAGCATTGTTTTGCCTTATAAGAGCTCCTCTGCCCATCTCCCTCCTAGCACACACCTGCTCTTTTATCTCTTTCTCCAGCTCACACATGGCCTCAAATGCCTTTTGTGTTTTTTCCTGGTTTGGTTGTTTCATTTCACATTAGGGCCTGTGTTAAAATAAAAATACCTCTTGCAAAAGTATCAGCATTTAAAGTGAATGTTGCAGAGGAGGAGGCAGAGGAATTGAGAAGGGGGATCTGTGCAAACAGCACTATTTATACTACCTATTCCTCTTGCTAGTGTTACTGTTGGCTATAGATAGGGTTTAATTAAGCTGTGTTAAATGCCTACCCAAGTAATAGACATTGATGTTGCTGAAGTCCTGTTGCCTGGAATGTCGCACTGATGCCAAATGAATTAAGTGATGCCATTTGGCCTTATTAACTACAGAGCTATGATGTAGCTACCATGTAGCTCCACAGTTGTGCCCGCATTTTTGGCCTCTATTTGGTATCTTCTTAAATCTGGGCAGACAGAAGGTAGGGTGGAAATTTACGTGCTTTCTTGGAGACTTGGATTTTTACAGGATATCGATAGAAACATATTCTCTCCAGTTTCTGGTTGGCTGAATAGCGAGAACTCGAGAATTCAGTGGTTTTAGCTGCCTGCTTTGAATAAGAGCAAACTAAGTAGAAAAAAACTGCACATAAAGTTATGAATTAGGCATACAACTGCATATGGTTTGGTTGCACCAACAGCTGTCTGTTCAGTGGTCTGTCTCTTGGGCATTTATGTGGTAGAGTGGTAGACACGTGCAGCCTGTGAACCTCAGACTCAACAAACCAAGGCTGAATGGTCAGGGTGACCCTAATAGTGCCTGTGTCTTCTGGTGAAGCTGAGTGTTTTCAGCACCTCTGGAATTTGGGCCATCTTCTTAAGGTGTCAAGGTTGAAGCATTAGAAGTCTGAAGCCAGCTTAAGCTCTTAAGATTCTTAATCTTGCACACTTCTCAGGGTAGGTGCCTGTTTCTGGTGTTGGGTTTGTTCTGGTGGAAGAAGTCACCACTTCTGAATGGTTATCTCGCTGCCCTGTCTTCTGCTCAGTACACCTGCTGCTGAAACACTTTGTGTGAGTCTCCATCCACTTGCCTGTAGATAAAAGCTTGTCTTTGCCAGACTAAAGTTTGAACTGACCCAGTTACTCCTGCTGGGCCAGCAGTTTCACATCACTCTTAAACCGTGTCACCATGGAGATGGGTTATCTCCAGCTGCACCTTTTCTCCTCCTTTCCTTATGCTACTGTCCCATCACCATCCCTCTGGTTGTGCTAATTTTATTTCCTGTCTCTCTTTGCATAGGTACATGTGATAGTAGGTTCCAGATGGGGGACGAGAGTGCCAGCAAAAAGTATAGAGACAGGGGAAAGACTAGCAATCCAGGTTGCTCGAGAGAGGATCTGCCCTGAAGGATGAAGTGGAAATAAGCCCAAAGTATGGCTGAATCGATGACCATGGGGCAGTGGGGTGGTGCCTGAGCTGGGACATCGGCCTCTGTCCCAGCTCAGCTTGATAAGTCCTATACCTTGCATTTGACTTCTTAATTTTACATTCTCTCTTCTTGATATTCTGACTCTCCAAAATGCCTGACTGAAGGATATAAAATATAAGAGGAAAAAATTGAAAGTGAAGTTTAAATTACATCTATCAGGATTTGCTTGGGTGGTGAAAAAGCAGGACATTTTCATGTTCAAGATAAATGGGGGGATGAGGAGTAGAAGTGGGAGATATCTGTGCTTTCTTTTTAACTGTGAAAATCTGTCAAGCGAAGGAAGGGATAAATAAATAAACCCCAATATTTTTTCCTAATAAGCTTTTATATAGCAAGGCAAGCTCATGTATTTTTAAAAGGGAGGGCGGGAGAAAGTCCACTTAATAACACAGTGAGTTAGACCTGAAGGAAGATGATGTATCAGTCAAATGTTTGGGGGTGGGTGAGGAGGTGGGAACATAGATATATTTAAGGAAGAAAAAAGCAGGAAATAATTCTTGTTTCAGTTTCTTATGTAATGTTGGTTATAGCGGAGAAGCAACCCTCGAATTAAGGCTAGAGTACAAGCTTAGTGCTTGGGCTGTACCTACGGGGCTGGCATAATACAAAATGACCTAATGAAATCAGAGAGAGAGAGGGGGAGATAGGAGCAACATAACAAGACAAATCAACTAATGTAGCAGGAGCCTTTAAAAAGAACCTGGTTTTGAAGGTGGTTGGATGGCCTAGGGGTAGGCAGACACTGAGCTGCATTACAAGTGTGTGAGCGTAGCACAGTGTGACTGCAGAGACCAAGCATCGTGTCAGTGAGAAGGGGAATTGCTTTTCTCTGCTGTCTATCACAGCACCACTCCTGCTGTATCATCACTTAATTTAGACTTGAGTGATGTTAGAAGCTAAACTGCAAAAACTGTGGGTGGAGAGGGAGGGAGGAACAACCTAAAATGTTGAAAATAGTCAAGGGACTAAAATCTTCATTTAAAAAAATCCTGGAATGGCAGGATTTGGGTCAGTGCTGGATGCATACCAGGGACCCCAGCCACTCCACCATCTCAAGACAAGTGCCTTCTGTGGGACAGCAGATGTTAGGTTTGAGCCTGTGGTTATGTAGGTAAGAGAACCTTTCATCTTAACTGATTGGCCATGTGCAAAAGTGGTGAGAGATAATTCTTGCAAAACATCCGGAGAACTGGGGATTTATTTGTATCTTTTTGTAAACATGCCTTGAGGAAAATAGCTCTTGCATCCTGGAGATGTACTCCGTGTTTTCCTAAACTGCCAGTATGGCTGTTTTCTTTTGAAAAGCAATCCTTTTAAAGGCTGATATTAGAAACATAGAAGATGCACTAATTTTCTCTTGCAAAACAGATTTTTAATCTAGATCTTTGCTCCTACTCAGATTTCAGTTTATACCAAACAACTGATATTTGCCTACTTCCATAACTGGCTTTTTGTTGCAGTGCTGTTGGGCCAGTCTCCTACTTGTACTGGCCTTTTTGTTGTTGTGAGAGCAGTTTCGAAAAGGTCTGTGCTACATGTCAGTAATTTCTGAAAGTCGCTTGAGGGATTTTTATCTAAGAAGCCACATCCTTAATGTTAATGTCCTGTCTCAAGGGTAAAGCTCTCCCATCACCTCCATTTCATTTTGCTTTGGCTTTAATCTAAGTGGCAGCAAAACTCAGTTGTTACCATAAAATGAAAAAAGCTTTGTCTGTACTCTTGCCTGCCAGACTCCTGACTGAATTCCCTAAATCTCAGAGCTCCTTGGGCTGGCAGGGATGGGTGACAAACCTGCCCCCCCTTCCATCCCATTCGTGCATATGGTGAGCTGACTGTGACTTACTGTGTAAAGAGGAGTACGGGCTGAGGCTACAGCTGCACAGATTAATGAAATCCAACTGGCTGTTTTCCTGGGAGAAAAAAGAAAGCAAAATGATGTTACAGGTTTTTGCCACCTAAATTTCAAGGTATTTTATAGGTGCTAACAGCAGCTTTCCTTTTCTGCTGGTTCATGGTGCACCAGTTTGGCTTCTCCTGCAATGGGTGCCAAAGCCTCCTTTTCACTTCCTGCTCCAAGGTCAGTGCTACCAGGGAGTTGGAAAAGCAGTCTGTTGTGGTGGTGAAGAGTCTGAGTGACTTTTTCTTCATTATCCCAATGTATTGACTTGACAACTGCAGTTCAGTATGAATGCCAATGACCTGGACAAGTTACTGGGAAAGGAAGGGAAAATAATGCTGCTAGCTCTTAAGGTGATTTTCTTTCACACAGAGAGAAATGATTCATCCAAAGTCACTCTTAACTTAGGTGAGAAGATGGAGGAGGGGAGGAAACAGTTTGATTTAGGACTGCGGTAAGTTGCTCTCTAGCCAGGTATCCTTGGTATGCCAGGAAACTCAGCAAAAGTGCCTTTTCTGCAGTGCTCATGTCCTGTTCTGGGGAGCCGTCTCCATGATTGGATTTTTTGGTGGCTGTGGAGCATAATGTTCTAATTACGTTACCTGCAGGGTCACTGTGTCCTCTAATGCAACCTGCAGCCAGAGAGTAGATTTGCCCTGTCATAGTTATGTGCTTAAAGAGTATTACTCTGATTATCTGGGAGGGTGGATTAAAGGGAGTTGGTGGATACTTGGAGGAAGGGAGAGGCGCTCAGGAGATGACTTTGAGCTGGCAGACTTTTTATGGAGAGCAGTGCAGTCTGCTTGTGAAAAAGTCAACCTAAGAAACAGTTCTGGGGAACTGTCCTGCCTCCTCAAGTCTTCAAGGAAGATAGTGAGGTGCTTGTGTGGGAAGTTGGGTTATTAAAACTGTCACTAATGAGTTGGGGTGATGCTTGAGGTACTCAGGAAAGTATTCTGGAATAAAATATGGAAAAAATAAAGGATTGTTCTGTCCCTCTAGATCTTGGTATCTAAATTGGAATTGTTCAAAAACCTCTGTGTTTTCTAGCTCCAGCCTTTTCCCGTGGTGTAAGGGGAACAGAATCCTACACATTGGGACACTAGGGTCTCAAATGGGAGACAGCTGGATGTTGCACAGCAGCTGGATTTCTGACATCCATGAGTGGGGAGGGTTGATGAGGAGCTGCCTCTCTTGGTGGTAGACAGAGCAGCAGAAGGGAGTGAAGGAGTGACCTGGCCATCAAGAAACTGATATTCAGTGGCTGAGAGCAGCAATGTGCTGGGAGTTGCACAGGCGGCTTGAGGAAGGGAATGCAAATGGTCTCCTGGTCACAAGAGAAGATCTGATGGTGTAAAAGGAACAAATGTGTTTTAGGGAGCTGAACAGAAACAGGATCCAACTGCACCTAGGGGTAATGAAGAACGGGAAGGAACGAGGGCTGGAGTAGGGCTTCCAGAGGAAGAAATGAAACTTTCTGTAGGGGAAGTGACACTAGTGCCAGCTCTCCTCTAAAAATGTGCTACTTTAGAAGGACAGGAAAGAAAGAGATTTCCAAAGAAATCCCTAGAGCCTGATGGTCTGCCTTGTCTTTCTGGAGCAGGTGTTTGTGGGGACCGAGTCCTGCCCTTGAACAGGCTCTTAAGGCTATTGCTGGCCTTGGCAGGGGCTGCCTGTGCAGCGCTCAGTGTGTCTGCCCTCACAGCCCTGCAGACACAGATACTGTGTGTTCCCTGGTCAGCGAAGTAATAGTAACGCAAGTTGGTTTCCTGGGAGAGTTAAAGTTTCACCATCGTGAATGGGGCAGTGAATGAAAACCAGGACAGGACAGTGGGGCGGCAGTGATTCCTTGGAAATAAAGCCCCTCTTGAGAGCCTGCAGTACCTGCCTGCCAACCCCTGGTGATGGGCAGTGAGAGGAAGAGGGACAGCTGACAGCTCTGCTGAGGGAGGAACTCTGCAGCACATTCTTCAAGCCCAGGGATGGCACGCGTCCGAAGCCAGTCATGCTGTAGATATGGAAGGGTATCAAAAGCATCGATGGATATTTTTAGCCAGAATGAGTAGGGGCAGGGGTCGAAGGGGCCAGAAAAAAATAAGCTATTCTTGCATCTTAAGTCTCCTGAAGCTGAGGAACCAGGTGTCATCTCTAAGGGTTGACTAATTCCTTGTTTCATGGAGTGGAGAACAGAAAGCAAAGCATTTTTTTTCCTCATCAGATAAAACCAATACTTGTTTTTGGAGGTGAGTTTGTCACGTTTGGAGTCTGCCTTCAGAGCTTCCCCCTCTGTTCCTCCTTCAGCTGTTAGTGGATCTGTGGCACTACGAAAGCCTTTGTAATGTAAACATCAGCTCCCTTGCACATGGAACGTCCAAAGACTTGGCTGATTTCCTTTCTTAAATAAAATATGGTTGGAGTTGGGGAGAAAGCTGGTTCAAGCAGAGTGCATTGTTCAGTTGCTCTGTTATATAGGGTTGCTTATCAGAGCTGGGCAGTGAGTTTTTATCCAAGTCCTTCCTGTTTCTTTCCTGACCTGCCCTCCCCTATACCCAAGATCTTTTCTGTGGTGAAGTTACTGGGAAAGATGCAGAAAGGGAAAAGCTGGGGTCTGAAAGATATACAGACTCTTGTGCCATGCTTAAGCAGTCACCTGTAAGGAGTCTCTGGATGATGAAGATTAAAAAATGGAAAAGAAGGTCTGTCAAGAGAGCAAATTCTTCCTTCATTTCTTCCCCTTGCTGCCACCTTCCATAGTTTTCTGACTGTAGTAGCCTTCTGACGATATATTTTTTCATAGAATATTGTCCCCAGTAATAATGGTAGCTCTTCTACTCTAACCGATGTGCATGTACCAACCTGGACAAATTATTAATGTGTTACCCTGAAGCTGTGGCCAGGATAAGCAGGAATGTTAACCAAGTGCTTGGAAACTTGATGAAAATGTATAGAAACAGAATCTGTTTTCATGGTGACAGGCTGAGAGATGAAAATTCATGTACAGTTCTTTCTTCTGCCTTTCCTGTCTGGCTCTACGGCTTCCTTACTACAATCCAATGATCTGCTTTCTGTTTGTTGCTGTCATTTTTTTCTGGTGTTCCTTCTAGCTGTCAGTTATGCTTGGATTGATTTTTCCAGTTTTGTAAAGCAAAAAAAGGGTGCAAGTCGAGATATTCTCTCCTAAAGTCAGCTCAGCTGTGACTGCTCTGGGAGAGTCTTGCAGGGGGGGAGAATAGGAGATGATGTAGGGTCAATCAGTCAGTTCCCCTGTCCTTGTGCTTTGTCCTTGAGGCACGCTGCACTGATGCAACTCGTTTCTTTGGGCTTCAGAACTAGTTCTAGCTAGTAACATGTGGAGGGCAGGGTTAAAAAAGAGGGTTAGAGTAACTGTTGTTTATTTACCTGAATTAGTATATCTTGGGACTAATATCTATGCGTCCTGGATGCATAGATAGTCCTGTGTCGCTCAAGCAGTAAATCTCACTTTGACCATCTGGGAATGTTCTTTTGAACCCTTTAGACTTGCTTTTTTGTTTGTTTGTTTGGGTTTTTTTTTTGTTTTGTTGGTGTCCTTGCTTTTTAGAAGGAAAAAACCCTGTGTGGCTGAGATTCAGCCTATGCAAAGCTGACTCAAGGTTGCAAAAGTTTTTCATCCTGCCTTCACCATTAGCCAGTGCTTGAAACGTGGAAGGCTGAGAGCCAGGAACATAGTAACTCTGTCTCCTTCAGCTACTGCTACCAGCTGGGCTTGCCTACCTGTCAGATATCTTAGCTTGCGTATGTATGCGGCTAACACAATGGTCCCAACAATGGTAAGGACCAATGTTTGGGAGTTGTGAAATCATGCATTTGATTTTTTTTTTTTTTTAATCATGCCTCCTCTGTGTGAGAACACTAGCCCTGCTATCACAGAAAGGAAAGGTAATGATAAGGAAGGGCATAATGATTTGTACAAAACTTAACAGTGCATCTGTGAGAGGCAATTTTTCAGTGCAGCTCTTCCAGTTTTGAAAGGAACTGTGACAGTTTCTCCATTCCCTCTGTAATAAAGGTTGATTATAAAGGTTGTAATAAAGTACTGACCTACATGTAATTTAGGGTTGCTTTGTACCACTGTTGCAGACTCCTTGTATAGCCATGGGCAAGTTGTTCTTTAGAGGTCCCATTCTGACATCTTCAAATAATGAGGAGGAAGTGGTTCTGTGTTGGGGTGAAAAAAATCTTTGAGTACATGCATACGTGCGCCAAGCCTTCGCACACAGCCTGCTCTTCTCCTGACAGTGCCGTTGTACTGTGGGTAAGACTGCCCTGCTCTCTGTAGCAGAAATGTATTAGGTTTGTGTTGTCTGTGTTGGTGAAGATTGGCAGAAACAGAGACTGCCTGCTTTCAGCAAACATCTTTGGTTTATTTATGTCCCTGCTCTGAAGTCAGATGAGAAAGAAAGTGTTTTGTGCTTGCAGTGCATGGGGCAGCACCAGTGCTGTTGTGTGTTGTGCTTGTTTCTTTTGATACTGAGGAAGGTTCTGTGTTTGTTTCAGAGGAAGATGTCCAAAAATTTCATGCTCACCTGCAGGTGCATGTGGAAAAATAGCTGCAGCTGGATAGGGTTCCTTCACAAGAAACTGGTTGTCTATTGGCGATGGGCTTTGATTCTGGATATATTTCTGTCCTATCAACTGTAAAGCTCCTAATGTCTAGATAGCATCAGCTGTGCATCCTTAAAGTTCCTACTTCAAATCACATCTTCTTTTCTATCCCACATGGTAATCCCCAGCCATCACTGTACTTGGCAGAAAGCCAAGTGCTTAAGGCCTGGATACCCTCCTCAGCTACCAAAAAGGGCTTTCCCCAGTGAGATCCAGGGGAAGCCCTGGAAGCCTGGTCATGTGGATGTGCTCGCAGCTCCTTTTTGTTGTCAGAAAAGGACAACTTTGTTGCTTTGGCTGTGTTTTCCTGCTCTTGGAAAACCTGAAGCTGTCACATCAGACAACTCACTTTTCAGATTTTTCTGTCCTGTAGTTATAGACCAGCTGAAACACAGGCAACCCTTCCTCTTCTAAGCTAAGACTTCTTTCTCAGGATTTGTGCTATTCCACAGTAATATCTATTTAGTTGTTGTTCTAGATCCTTCTTTCTCTTTTTTTCTTTCTCTTCTCATCATCTTTAACCTTTGCCTGTGGCAGCTGCACAACCAGAATCCAGATGAAGCTGCCTCTTTGATCCTAGACTGCATTTAATAATAGGGCTGTGGTTGTTACTGAGGAAAAAACGTATCAAGGTGTGTTGGCTCTTTTCTCATACGAAAGTTTAATTAATGGTTTAGGCAATATACAATAGTATCTATGCTCTGAAATGGTTGTATGAGACTAAGGATCCTGGATACTCAGGGGTGCGTTTCCTGCTCAATAATACCTGTTACTCTTGGTACTTACTATATCTAAATGAACACCATGTAGTAGATATAAGTTCATGTTACCTATGAAACCTTGATTCTGAGTTTTGCCTTCCTAGTTTACTTGTTTGTTGTGAGCATTTGATGAGTTCTGGTACACAATCCAACTAGTTTTGGCTGCCCCACAGTTCGATGTTGTTTCTGTGGCACAGCTAGATGGAAGCTGGACACACAGAAGTGCTTTGGAGCTTTGCCATTACAGATTTATTTCCATAATATTGGGTCATATTCTATGTGGCTTAGAACATGAGATTCACACTTTTTTTTTTTTTTTTCCACTTGAATCTTGGTGAGAACTTGAAGCCTTATACAAAGTGTGTAAAAACTGAGGTTTGGAAATGATTATTGGTGAGCAAAGCCAAAGTTTTGGGTAAATCAACCGGTTCTTAAAACACTTTGAATTTGAATAGGTTTGTCTGAAAATGTGGCTGACTTATCTTCATCTTCCTTGTATAATTAAGAGTAAAAAAAAAAATTGAAATGCTGAGATCAGAATTCACTAGCTTATCTTGAGAAAGAAAAAGGCTTGGCAGTGATTGTCCTTCTTTAGGAATGGGTGGGAAATTTTTAGTTCTGTTGAAATACAAGTTTGGCAAGACAGATTGATAAAGTTGTCTACAGAAGATGGATTCCAGGTCTCCTAGCCAGTGCCTGAAGGTTCTTAGGATGGTACACTTCTTAAGAGCCAGGTCCCTTTGGTATGCAGCCCCCCCTCAGTGCAAGTCAGAGGTGCACAGAAGGTTGGAACAGCCCAGCCTATTCTTTCTTGCCCCATCCTGTTTCCTAGCGCTGCTGGAATCGATCCCTGTTGATTCTGGCACAGCCTGTGCTGAAGGCCACCAGGGGACAAAGGCTCCTTTTGTTGGGAGCTGCAGCCCTGAGCATGGACGTGCTTCTCAGCACTTGCCTCTTCCTGGGGCATCATGCAGGGATTTCGCTGCCTCCTGGGATGAATGGGTGTAAGAGTGGAGTTGCCACACTGGCCAGAGGGTGTTTCCTATTGTCATATTCTGGGAGAGGGAGAAGGGAAAACGTGTGACTGAAGTGGTGGTTGAGGTTTGCACAAGAGGAAGCTAAATATAGGGTGAATGTGAACCTTTATGGCCAGGTGCAGATAACAAACAGTGAATCAACAGGGACAAACAGACTTTGTTTCTTGTTCTTTTCTGTCTTCACTCTTAAAGATACTTTATGCAGCTAATCTCAGTTGCATGTTTGTTTGTTTTGGGTTTTTGTTTTGTTTTGTTTCCCTAAAACCTGTCTTTGTTCAGGCAATACTAGCATTTAATACTTTTGAAGCTCTGCAGGCTGCACAACACTGAAACTAAAGTGTTGCTGGATAGAGGAGTTGAAGGAACAGGTTGGGACTGGGGGTGTGAGCTGGGGAACACCCACCTGGTACAAGAAGTTCTCTTTTCAGGTTTTTTGTTTCCCTCCATGGGAGCACTCCAGTTCCTGTCCAGGCTTGGCTGTGGTGGCAGAGCTGTTTAAGGAAAAAGAAGTGAAACCTGTGACAGGATAGGATCCAACAGGGAGGTTTTACTCTGTCCCCATGACTGATGGGGAAGAGAGGCCTCTGAGCATGTCTCTTGCCAATGATAACTCAAAAACTCATTTGAGTGTTTGAAACACTGTATCCCATACCCAGCAGATATCTGCAGCATCATCCAGTGCGGTGGGGAATTGAACAGCTGCTGCAACTGCTGACAGCAGCCTCAATGCCTGCTTCCTTCTTGCAGGTGATAGTAGAAGTATTTAGGTGTTGGCACTTGCCTCACGGGAATGAAGGCACAGAAAAGTGTGCACATGCCATTTTTGTTTTCCTGAGCTACCAGTGTGGGTAGCAGCAGCCATAGAACACTTGCTGGTTGCTGTCATGATTCATTTTTTTATTAAAATCACGTCGAACCAAAATTAGTATGTAGGAACTGCCCAGGAGGCTGATGTGACTGTACCAGAAAGACATCTGTGTGGGTTAGCACGTGGTGTACTGACGCCTGCAGTACTGAGGAATGAGGTTCGTGGCTGGTTTAGGAGCCTTACTGGAGGTACTGGATTTATAACATGGGATGTGCCATGTTGGGGCAGCTGTACTGGCAGGCCTGGGACGGCTCTGTGTTTAAAGATCAAGAAAGGGATGTTACTCAATTCCCCTTACTTCTCTCTCAGAATTAAAGAAAACAGAGAAACCTTTATAATGTATTTGGAAAGAAATCTCATCACTATGGTTCTCTTGTTTTGTACCCTACTCACTTCAGGTTTAAGTCTTTATTCATAACTGGGGTAGATTGTGTTGTGTTAGTCTAATGAAGCGCTCTTTTGTCAGACACACTGAATACTGGCTGCTGTTAAAGGTTCTAGACCTGGCAGACTGTGAGCTGTGTCTAAGGTAAAGGGGTTTTTTCCAACCCCATTGTACGTGTCAGTGGGATTGAAGGAGGTTCCCTTAAAACCATGATGAGGAATGTACCTCAGGAAAAAAAGTCTTATCCATGTTCTAGATGAATTAGAGCAGGACTTCAAGCCTTTTCTTAAGTCATGGGGCCTTAATTTTGTTTTCCAGGGGTTTGGCCTTCTCTATAAATGCCAAATATACAGCTTGCTTTTCATGGTTGTTCTTCGTTGGCCTTGAAGTCTGCAGACCACATGCTGACAATCATGCGACATTCTTTTATGTTTATTACCAGATCTGTAATTTCAACCCAGTATCTTGTGGCCTTGCTGTGTGTTTAATTCCCTGTGCTGTTTACAATTTGTGATTCTGAGCAAACAGTAATGCACAGACAGGCCCCTGTAGTCCTTCAACATGTTCTTGGGTTGTCCTCAGCTTGCTTCACTGAGCAGAATTTTCAATTTTTCTCTTTTGAAAGGCAGTTTAATGTAAAAGCTGAAGGCTGGGTTTATGGCACTGATTCTGTGCGTCTCTTTGCCCCCCTACTCCAAGCGTGGATCTTGAGATCACTCTCAGCACACTTCTTCCAGTTCATGCAGGTTGGCTTGTAGATACAAGCTCTCCTCCCTTCACCTGCTCCTTTCCCACCTCTCTTTGTTCCAGGTGGCCTGTCAGCTCGTCATTAGGACTCCGTGGAAGCAGTTGCTTTGGTTAATGTTACAGGCTTCAAACGTTACCAGGCTGCAGCAGCACTTGATGGCTTCTGTGGTACATATGGTGTTTGGTTACTCATTGTGCAGGGGTCCTCAGGGACAGGCAGCCTTTCTTTCCACTGCCGATTCCACTGCCATTTTCCCCCCCAAGATACTTCTCCCCTTCTTTCCCCTAAATTCTTCCCTTATGGTTCAGCTCAAAAGGAACAAGAGAACACTGGAAGTATCAGGTTTGCTTGTCCTTTTGTTGGCAGGAGGTTTTTGAATGTAGGGTTGGACATGGCTGAAGCTCTTGGCAGCAGTATCTCTGGAGAATAGCCTGATCCCTGGACAAAGGTGCCTCAGGGACCAGGGTGAAGGCAAGCATGGAGCAGGATGTGAAAGAGGCATATGTCAGCCCTAAGAATGATGAATGGGAGAACAGCTCCACTCTTGGCCTCCTTCTCAAACTCTGCTATTTGGTATGGCCTAGTTTGTCCAGGCATAAAGCTCATGGTGCTGTGCGTCATGCAAGTGAGCTTGACTTTTTTTTTTTTTTTTTTTTTTTGTGTGTGACAAATTTCTATGTACAGGTTAATTCTGGAGGGTCTGTACTCTCATGGGAGAAAATGTTTTTAGGACTTTTCAAACAGAAAAAAGTTGAACCAAAATTTAGCATGACTGCCGCAGAGTGACCTCAGACCTTTATTTTGTTCCTAACATGATGATCTGCATCTGGATTCTTCTTGGCCTGTCCTGCAATGATGTAGCAGATTTGTTTGTGGCAGTGGTCTAAAAACTCAGTGGGATTTTTCTCTCCATTCTGAAGAAGTCAGATGAATGCTGACAATGTACCTTTCATGTGTCCTTTGTATTCTTGGAAGTACTTTTTTTAATAAAACCTGGTGACCCCTACCCATGCCATGCTGAACTACTAGAAGCAGAGTATGTTGGTGAGAGCTTAACATTGTGCCCATCCAAACATGGGCCCAAGTGGTGAGATGGCTTTGCACCAAATGCCTCCCTTTTCTCTGCTGAGAAGGATGCTTTTTGGCTATTGCCAAACTGCCACATGATGGAGGTTGCTTGGCTGATGCCTGTGTGTTCCTGGCTGTCACTGGTCATCTCACCTCCTGACTGACAATTGCTTTCAGAGGTAATCATAGAAGGAGTGACTTCTACAGCAACTCCCATGTGTCAACTGTGGTCACTTTCTGATGCTTCCTACAGTGCCAGATCATCTCTTGTGGTTTCTGCCTTATTTCATGTATTCAACCAGTGCCCTTCCTGCTCCCCTTAAGCGTAGATCTGGACTCTGCTCTGCAGGGTTCATTCTCTGGGAATTTAGTTTTGTCAATAGGTGGATAAAACCTTCAATCAGTCTAGTCATTGAAATCTTAGTTGCCTTCTTTTGCTGGTTCTGCTTCTTCCCTGATTTTAGGAGAACCTAGAACAGAAGCAGGATGGGCAACTGCCAGGATAAGGGGGACTGTGTCAGAACAGAAGTCAGTTTCAAGTTGCCAGTGGAGCAAATGCACTTCAAGGAGCTGGGCAAGTGGAAAAGGCCTCTGCTGTATTTCATGTTTGGGATAAAGAAAGGCAAAATGACTTGCACATAATTATCTGGAATAAAAATGCTTTGAATGTTAGCTTTATAGTAAAGATTCTAACATGGCACATCCTGTTCCAGAGACAGAAGCTTTTCAAAAAGCTGTTTGGGAGACTGATCATTACACAAAGCTGTACATGACTGTCTGGAGACAGTTAATGTTTAAATGAGGGACGTTTTAGAATATGTAACTTGCCCTGTTAGTTTTAACAAAGCATTTAAATGCATCCTGTGGGATAAAAGTACAAAAGCTTGTCTGGTCCTTTCTTGTTATTTGGCTTTTACATTAAATTTTGTGCAGCAGAGTGAGTTGGATGGAGTGCTGGCATTTAAGTGCTCCTACACTGGTGAATCTACCTTGGTGCTTTTGTCACTGTGGTGGTGAACTGTACAGACAGTAAAAAATGAGCTGGGCTCAGAGCACAGCCTTACTGGTTAGTGGACATGCTTGTAATGTATCAAGTATGACACAGAAAGTATACTAAGCTGGGTTTGCTCTTGTCCCCATGTACACAGTCAGGTCCTTGTGTTTTCTGTGTAGTGCCATCATGTCTTGCAGCAGCATGCACAGCGAGCTCTGGACAGAAAAGGAGTCTGGCCACGTTCCTTTTACGGCTAACTTGCTGCAAGGCTGGGGCATCAGTGTCCATATTGCTGCAGAGTGAGACCAGGACTAGAGATGTGTTAGGAGGTTCTTCGGTTCAACATCTTAAGCAGATTATGTGCTTGAACCCTTCCCAGTCATCCAGTATAGTGCAAGATGTCTACTGCATGTCAGTTTAACTCTTGGTACTGTAAGGGGAATCTAGAAAAAGTTTGTGAAATGTGATAAAGATGTCCTGATGGTGTTTTTGCAGGGCATGTTAAGTGATAGAGGGGTTTTCTCAAAGCTGTGCAGATGGTGGTGACGTGACCAAGGGTGGACAACAGTGAATACACATGAGATCTGCTGAACACCAGTGATGTTCTTAAAGAGTCTTGCTGTGATCCACAGACCAAGATTGAATTGTACCTGGACTTGCTGCCTCCAGATAACCCTTTGCAAACTCTTGGACAAGAGGAGATAAAAGTGACTAGATGCAGTTCTGGCCTTCCTTTTGTGATTGCTGCTAGCTATAGAGTAAGTGGTTTTTAGCCACAAAAGGTCAGCAAGGCCTTCAGGCTTCAGACAGACATTATGATTTCATTGTTAGCCTGTATAACAAGATTAGCACCAAATGACTCACAGAACAAGTCAGGTGGTCTTTAATCTTCTGTGTCTGGGTTGATATGAAGACATTTTCACTATCATGACAAATGATGTGGCTGAAACCTGACAAAATAAGGTCTTCACTGAGAAGTGTTTTCTGTAGAAACTCTGAACTTCAACAAAAACAAAATACTGAAAGAGTGCATTGTTGCTGTTTTGGTTTTTGTTTGTTTGTTTATTTTTATTTTTTTTTTTGCAAAAAGATGAAAGTTTCCACAGAGAACCCATGAAAAGGATTTTTGTCAAACTTTTTGGTGGGAGAGGAAGCAATGCTTTCTCCTTAGATCTGTGGTGAACCCAGAGGTGGTCCTGAACTTCCTGACTGAGGTGACAATGAACATCACAACTCAAGCTACAAGTTATGTAACATTTTCTTCTGGAGTGCAAGTTCCTTTCTGATTCCTGGGCTGCTTTTCACTTGTACTTCCAGATTACAAGCTGATAATGGTTGCTCCAGCATGAAGACTTAGTGTTCATAGTATTAATAAATAGGTGAATCTTCATAATAAACTCTATGCTAAATAAACTTTGTGTTAACAACCCAGATATTCCCCTTTCTCTTAACTGCTCCTGTGATCATGGCTGGCCTTTAGGTCACAAGACCACATGTAGGAGTGAACTAGTATTCAGACTACCTTTATTTTGTCTCCATTTTAAGCTTCCTGTAAACAACACGATTGACGCAGCCAGAGGAATAAAATCAGAGCCATCCTACAAATATCAGTTTATATGGTATCTTGAAATTGTTCTGGAATTTTCCTTATGTTGAAGTGGAGCTAATCTCATTTTTTTTATAAATGAGAAACATTAACCTATGTAAATACCAGGTGGCTTTAGCTTATCTATACTGTGATGAGATGGAAAAGGGCATTGTATTTTAGAAGTGGAGATCCTAGGCTGGTAATGGAAATGCGACTGGAGTTAATTTCTGGCAAGGTAACTTATCCTTCTTGTAACTCTACATTTCTCCCCTCTTGCTTATTATCTGAATACAATAAGTTTAGGGTTTTGCATTGTTACAGCTCAAGAGGTTTAAAAAGGATTTGAATTTGTACAACTTTTGTAGCACCAGCCCAGACTCTGATCCCTGAATTTCTGAGAGGCCTCTTGAGCCACTTAAAACTGTGACACTGCTTCCGTGCACCAGTTGTATAATCAAGGAGTGTGAGGATGGTGAACGAAAGATCGCAGAGTAAGAGGGAAGCTGGGACAGAGTAGCAGGGTGGTATCACTTGAGCACGTGGGTGTCTTAGAAACCCTCATGATCCTGACTGATATTAGTATCCTTTTAATGACGACAGAAAAGGATTGAAGGAATGATGACAACATCTGTAGACATGCAGATGCTTTCTAGTGGATATTGGATAAACAGGAAGGTAAGTAATGCGGTGGGCAAGGGGTGCTCAGGTGCTGGTAGCTGTAATTCCAGTGATATACATGCACAGGGTCTCGGGGGATATAACTCCCCCTCCTTTAGGTACTGCCCAGCTTTGCTCCATGCAGAAAGCCACAAATCACGTCTTCTTTCTGGTTACTCTACTTTTCCTATAGGGACTGTTTCTGCTCTGCTTTAAAAGGTGTGTATTGGAAATTTAAGGCCTGTAGTGTATAACACAACATCCCCTTCTTTACAGCCTTCATATCTGAGGTGCAAAGCGAAGTGAGTGGGCTGAGTTTCATCCACAAGCACTGCCACAAAGCTGGAATTATTCAAGCCAAAGCATTGAGGTTTACTCCCAGATCACTGAGTATCCACCTGTTTCTCAAATAATCTTACATTTTCAGTGAGCCCTTTAGAGGGATGAGACTGCAGGTACAAGGCTGCCTCCCTCTCACTCTGTAACTGGGTGTGACTGGGATGGTGCAAAACAAATGCTGGTTCTTTGTGACACGCACCTGAGTGATGATGCAGGTGAGCTGAGCATGTGCTCAGCTCAGTCCACTTGTGTGTGCTATTCTGCAAACCAGAGGCAGGTGCATTGATTCATATATAAAATGTTCTTGTTTTCTATGAATGATGCAGATAATTTCAAGCCTTTCCAAGTGAGGCTGTAATATCAAGTGGTGGCATGTGGAACTGGGCCTTGGGAGAGCTGCAGGTTGCTGACAGTTCCCCTGGTTATTGGTGGCCACAGCAAGGGCTTGCAGATTCTGGGAATAGACTCTGCATTTGCTTTAGGGGAGACAGCTGGCAATGGTGTTTGATACAGCAATATGTCTCAGCCTGACTTTTGATTGACAGTAACACAAACTTGTTCTTCTCCCAGCTGTGGCTTAAACCTGATGACATTTACAGCAGAGCTAACTTCTCCAGTCTAAGTTTAGATGGTGATTTTGTGTTTGTCTGCATGTGTGTGCTTAATAAGATAAAAAACCAGGAGAGGCCTTCTGTACATAAAAATGGAACAGAAATTTTAAACCATGGCTGAATGTGAAAAAGGGAGGCATTAAACTTTCATGGATTTTAATGGACTAGTTGCTGTAGATCCTTGTTCAAGATATCAGAGTGTTGAAGGGTTATTACCTACTTTGGCACTTTGGGTTTGCTCTCATGAAATGTGTGGTAATTTTTCATAACTATGGGGCTGTCAGTTTGACTTGGCATCTTTGGTTTTTTTGGGCAAGCTGAATTTAGTATTGGCTGGTAGCCTTAGCCCCACCTGTGCACAGCTAATGACATGTTTTGTGGGTGTATGTCCATAAGCCATCTGGAAATAACATGTGGTCTTAGCTGACTGTTGATTTAATTTCTTGCTCTGCACCACTGTTACTCTTTCAGAAGCTTCTCCTGTTAATGAACCCCTTTGCAAGGGAAAAATCCTTCCCCCTTCCACAGCAGACTAAACCAAGAGAACAGAGCCAGCAATGTGCTTCTCAGCTTTGCCTTGAAGGATGAGAACTATCAGGGAAATCTGTTCCATTTGATCCTCAAGCAAGTTGTGCTGAAGCATAGTGAGAGTCAGAGAGGAGCAGATCCTTGTCCAGTGATGGCTGAGCCAGAGGTGTCCTAAGCTTGTGCATAACTTTACTCGGTTAAAAGGTGCCTGAGTGGGAGCACCTTTTGACCAGTATCACTTACAAGGCTATTTCAAATTAATTACCCAAAGGGGAATGGTTTTGTGTTCCATTACAGACCTTTGGTAAGCCTTCATTATTTCAGAACATGGCTTTCTTTTGATGCTGGCTTCTCCCAAGCCTGGTCTGGCACCAGGTTATATAACTGAAATAGAAATAGCTTCCTCTTTGACTTGGCCCTGAGGGCTGGATACTCCATGTCCTCCACTAGGACTTGCACCAATATTCCCTTGGCATTATGGTGAAAAATGTACTGTGAAAGCTGGAACTCAGCCATTTGTGAACATCATGAACAACTTACTGGCCACATGTTTCTGGAGAGTTCACCTGTGACTGCAGACAGTGCAGACAGAGGCACTTTGGGAAGAAAGGTCTGGTGTCAAGTAGTGTCCAGAGGGGCCATCTATGTAAGCCAGGTGAACTGAGAACACCACCAGCATTTAGAAAAGTGATTTCAGCCATCCTTTCTAGGGCAGGAAAGCTCCTGGGTTTGGTTCCTTTTCAATCCAAAACGAAGGTGGAAATGTGCAATTAGGGCAGAGGGACTTGGTTCCATCAACCCCTTCAGAACTGCTCCATTGTGTCAGCAGTCCACCTGTCTTTGTATCTACCTTACCTTGCTTCTGAGTTCCTTGTCAGGAATGATGGCTACCTATGATGGGTGGGAAAAAATTTGCTGGAAAGGATTTTTTACCATCCCTTTTCCTCTCTGTTTCCACTTCCCTCACTCCCTGCTCTTTAAGTTTGCAAAACAACACTTATGTAAGCAGTGCTAGCAGTGCTACTCACTGTCACCTGATATTTGTTGAGGGAGCTGCATCTTTTGTCTGTAGGAGACTTGAAGATTTTCAGTTAAGTGCACTTTGCAACCCTTCTGTCCTTTCCTAAGCCGAACACATGGTCCAGATTCATTCTTTTTAGTGTGATAATGCATTAGTACTGCAGCAGTTCCAAAGGGTAAAACCCCAGGCTTGGGATCCCACTGTAACCCAACAAATCTGGAACAAGAGAGGCCTTTTGCCTTGAGGTCTTATACAATGAGCAGTGATGCAAAGCACACCAGGCTTGCAGCTGTACTGATGCTGTAATCAGAAATCCTGGTTGCCTGGATTTGGGATTTTCTGGGGCATGGTGTAGCAGATGTGGGTGAGACAGAGGAGTTGGTCCATCAGTACTCCTGTGAATGAAAGGTGCAGAGTTCTAGTGATTGATGAATCTTATTATTTCAGTAGCTACGTATGGGATAGTACCAAAATCCCTAGACATTCCATTTGATATTTATAAATATGAGTGGTAGATTGGTACTGCCTTTCTCGGAGGAAAATAGAATAGGAAACGCTTTTTCTTTCCACACTTCATCAGATTAAAGAGAGGTTTTGAGCCATTTTTACCTGCCTAATTCTCTCTATGAAATACTTTTCAGCAGTTTTAAATTATTATTCCTGTATTGTTTCACGGACCTGTTTTAATGCTGATGAGTGTATTGTGTGCAGCAGGAATAAAAATAGTCTGAAGGTCTTTTAACAGACCCCCTCCAATTGATTTATAGTGACAAAGTTTCCTCAGTGTACCTTTTTCTTCTCCTTTGGGAGTGACAGCTCATGTCCACTTGTTCATAATATATTCAGCATCTGTCGACACCCTTCCAGTGTGGAGCTGAGCATAGAGCCATCTCGTCCAAGGCTGGTAAACTGAGCTCTGAGACTGTCGTCAAAAATAAAAGCTGCTGAGGTTGAATCAGATCTGGATATCTGAGAACTGGAATCTGCGTGAAGGACAGAAATGACTGAGTTGATAACTAGGAGCACTTCATGCTTTGCAGTGTACCCTGCTTAAGGATTTAGCAAACAGTGGTGCTGCTTTAACATATGAAGGAGCATTCTCTCTTTAAAACAAACAGAAGAAAAATCCAAAAGCACGCTGAGGTGTCTCTCCCACTCTGGCTTCTTATGCCAAACTCACAGATAGAGATGCTCGGCAATCCCTGCAATCCCTGTGTGCTCAGGAATCCCTGTGTCATCTGGTGCACTGTCAGACAGAACTTCAGCACAGCACCCTTTGCTGCCCTGTGGTAATGTCAGCTGGGCTCTCTCAGCTGCCTTTTGCATCTTCCACATAAGAAAAAGTCACTTGAGAAGTCTCCAGAGCACTGTGTTGAGGACATAGTTGTGATCCTCTGGGAAGAGGCGGCAGCTTAACTCCTTGTGTCACTGCCTACTGTGGGAACACATACGTGACTGGTAACATGGGGATAGCATCCCCTTTCTCACTGCTGGTAAATCCACGCCTGATATAGGCAAGACAGTGAAGTGTGGACAGGTCCTGTTCTCCCCAATAGTGCAGTCAAGACTGTACCTGATATAGGTATGGTCAGCATCCTTGTGCCTTTCACCTTGGTTTGTGCTTTTGGGAGAAGGCAGCAAGCAGTCTGGATCTGACCTTTGCAGATATGAAAACATTTGCTGCCAGGTTCAAGGTCCATCTTGCTGGTAGCTCATAGAGCAAACCTGCTCGATGGTGATGTGTTCACAGTAGTTGTTGTTGGAAGGAGAGGGCTTGTACTTGGCAACCTGTTCTTAAACTGAATAAAACCTGAGGACTGGTCGTATGACTTCAAAAAAAAAAAAAAGCCTGCTGATTTGTTCAGAAATGTCTTTTCACTATTGACCACTGGAAGGATGTTTTTTTAGGGTTGTGTAAAAGAAGGCTTCTACATTGGTCCTACAAGCATATTTTGGACTTTTCCTAGGAGAGCTAATAACAAATACTGTTTATTTCTTGAAATAAAGGCCAGTTTCAGAAGTCTCTGTGCATTGTGCATGTTTTCACAAGTCAAATGCTTCCAATGTATTAAAGTAGCAGGAGGAAGGTACAGGGGTTTTACATGGAGTAGTTGGCCACTAGAGGCAGGACATGTAGGTGTGTTTTCTTCCTGCCTATTTGTGTAATGCTTGTCAAATTGGATTGGATATGAGGTACTTGTGTGGTCGAAGATGGGAGGATAAAAAGGACTGTTACAGTAGCCTTAAAGATACTCCCACTCTAAGCATGAAGTTTTCAGAGAAAGGCAAAGTAGAACCTGTTGACTCATTGCTCTTGGAGTGCTCCAGGCAGTGTTGTCAATTAAAGAAGCAAAGGAATATTCAAGCCTATGCTTAGGGTGGAAGAGGATCATGGAAATCAATCTGCAGACAGCCATTTCAGAACCACCCTAATTCCTGACAAAACCCAGTTCTCTAGTGGATACTAGCTAAAATGCATGTTGCAGCTGTATCTTGCTTTTTATTTTTAAGTGTGTAAGCCTTGGACAGTTGAGTCCCAGTGCTCAGACCTGTAGGCAAGTGAGTCCTTAGGCTTTCTATAAGAATTAGTTCAGACTTAGAGGCGAAGAGATGAAAAAATATTAAGGCACTTGGAAACTGAAGATTTCAGGGTTCTCAGTGAGTTTTTAGCTTACTGTTTTCAATATATAGCTGCTTATTTCTAGCTTATGAGGACTTGCCTGGTGTACTGCCTTCTTGTGGAGGATTTGTCTTTCTGAAACCTGGCTGGATAAGTTTTGAGACTGGCTGGAGAAAATAAATAGAAACACTTTGGAATTGTTGGTATTATTCTGTATAATGTGCTGAAGTTTTAAGGCTTTGCCTTCCATAGTAGGTCGCATAACCCTTCATGGGTTCATCATTGTTAATAAGTGTTGACAAGCCTTCAATGCAGCTGATACAGTCTGTGGACAGGCTAAGTTAGTATGATAGTATGTATGTCAGTGAGTTACTACTGGTCTTTGGAATGTTTCTTGTCTAGTGTCTTCTCTGTTAGCAGCCACCTTCAATAGTTCAGATTGGGTAGGGTCTTAGGGATTTGTACAAAATGCACATTTAAAAAGCATGAGCAACGTGGTCATCTGCACAGTGACGGACACTCATGGCACAGGAAGGGGTAGCAGAGTGCCTACATGCTGAACCTCAGCTCCTGTATTTCTTTGGAGCAGTTGCCCTTTACTGTCTGAACAATGTGACTTGGGCTTGCAAAAAGGTGCTGCCTGTCCCATATGGAACATGTGGAAAGGCTACAGGCAGAATGCCGTAAATTTTGTTGATAAAGGAGAAACCTCCAACCTGGGTAAGTCTTCAAGAACTTCAAGGGCTACTGGAATTACTCTACTGACTTGGCAGAGCAGGAAACAGAATAGGACTGCCAAAATTATTCTCTTCATCCTTTGAAATTGTCGTACTTACCATCTGAATAAGGAGACTTCAAAATTTGGTAGAAAATGCTCTTCTCATGAGGTGGTAGTCCTCAACAGACTCCTTCCTCTAAGAAGGAGGGAGTTTGCAAAGATGTTTGTGTCACCCAGTGTATGGAGCTTTTAGCCTATTCTGTTGTGCTGCTTCTTTTCTTTTCTTTCTACTTTCTTCCTTTACTTGTAGACAACGTACTATAGTTAGAGACAGTGTTAGCAGATCCTGTTAGTGAAGGCTTCCCAGAGTGAATGGCATTAAGGCAAGGAAATGTCAAAGCCCAATTTAGACAACTGATTTGATCATAGGGGGAAGTTGAAGGCAAAGTGCTTAGTACCTCTCTCAGAAGGAACTGGGTGGTGCTAGTAGGGTGGGAATGGGTTGGGGGGAAACTGCTGTAGGTTCTACTTCAGAAACCATGGCGCTTTTTATGTGGGTCCTTAGGGATGTTGGTCCTGCTGAGACAGAGAGTGGAGTCAGTAGGTGATACTGCAGGTTCTGAGAGCAGTAGAAAAAGAGGAAGAGAAAACCAGGGCAATTAAAATCATCCTGATGTTTTTCCTAGTGCAGAAGATGAACTGGGATTCTGGCCCCATATCCAAGAGGGCTTTTTATCTTGCGCACAGGGGTCTACTTATGGGTATAACAATTTTGACTTGCCAGGTAAGACGGTTCTCTAGCAGCAGTACGGAGGACAGCTTTTTGAGCTCCCGGTGCAGGAACAGCATGAAGGTAGTGTGGGAGGAATGTCCAGAGGCTGGGGTTAGACCTGATTCTTCTCACTGTATTTACCTATGGTCTTAGAACATTCAGTAATGATGTCCTGTGTACTGTGATGTGAATCCCTTATTTGATAGCCTTAACTGAAGAAAAGTGTCCCCAAAGGGTGACAAGCATGGAAGGAAGCATCTAAAGAGTGAGCTTCACAAGCTTGTTCCAATTAGTCTTCATAGTCGATATCATGAAGTAAAGCAAGTACCTTTACAGAACAGAAAATGGAAATATGGAAGTGCTATTCTCCCTCTTGTAATATTGCTTAACGTGTTTTGGCAATCTTTTGTTTTTGAGATGTTTCAGTGCAGCATCAAGCTGAGTCTTTGCATCCATTTATGCTGGGTACTGGCTGCCTCACCTCATGGGGAGAAACTGAGCACAGTAACTTTGATTTGCTTCAGGCCTTAGATGAAGCTCTGGTGAAATTAGGAATAGCTTATCCTCACAGGGCCATCAGTACAGGCTTGTACTCTGTAGATGCTTCAAGAAGGCCTCTGCGTTCAGATGGTAACTGCTACAGAAGAATCTGCTACATCTAAACAATCATCGTTTTATCCTTCGTATTAAAAGGTGAGTCTTCAGCAGTGTATTCAAAGGAAAATGCTGAAATAAAGCTGGATTTTGAGGTGGACATGGTGCAACATGCAGCTTCAAAAGTGGGACAGGTCCTTTGTGTTCCCCCCTCCTTGGTGATATTACTCGTGATTAGGCCTTAAAGAAAAGCTGACCATCGTTAAAAGCCACCACACTTTGAAAAAAGTCCTGCATCTGCTGTACTTGTTTCTACATCTTGTCTTACACCTGGCATGATCAGAAACAGGGATATATTTTTATAGATACTGACTTCAGCCTGGTGAAACTTGTTGCCATGAACTCTCTCCTAGCCAATTATGAGGAAGTAGGTTTTCCAGGAAATAATTTAGAATGAGAAAAGTGGAGCTTCTGATTTTTTTTTTTCACTATTGACTGCAGAGTGAGATAGAAGGATGAAACTTGAAAGGCAACCCAACATGACCACATTGAGTCAATGTTAAACTTGAGAAGTGTGTCCTGAAGGTGCAGGTGATGGTGAGGCTTCTATTTAGTAATGATCAGAGACAGCTATTTGAGTTGAGCCCTCAAGACAATGAAACATGACTCATGCTCCTACAGAAATTTTGCAGTGTAGTGCCATTTGGGGACAGTGATGGTGACATGGTTTTTTGACAGTTGGCTATACATGCTCTTATTATCTGGTCACACTTGGATGTGCATTACACTTCTGGCTGTAGTATGAAGGAAGGAATGAGGTCTTTTTGTGGAGGGTATTTGTTCAGGGACAAAGCTACCTCCTATAGCTGTCATCTTCGGAATTTGGGAAGAATGGCTTTGGAAGGACCTTACAAGGTCCCTTATGTAGAGTGGGATCAGTCTGGCTTAAATCACACTTGTGATGCATGTCTTAGTCTTTCATTAGCCAAGGGTCTTCATGCAATCTATGCTAATAATTTATAGTCTTCACTGTTAGCATATTTTTTGGGGATATGAACAGAAAATTATATTTTTAGTTATTTGGGGGGGTTTCTTCCCTAGTGAGGCTGGGTTTTATGATGTGGCTAAGCATGCAAACTCTCACTTTAGTTGAGAAACCTGGGAAAATCAGACTCAGTGTGTCTTGAGCTGAGTACTCAAGATGGTCATCTCATCTCTTTGTTCCTCTCCCTCCCATTTGACAGCTGGAGATGCCGGGGTAAATTTGGTGACTCTGTGACATGCTGAACAAACACTCCTCTTTACAGCTGGATGGATGTGACATTGGACACTGCTTTTCCAGGTCACTCAGGAAGTCTCTAACAAAATGCTGTATTGAATCCTCATTTCCCAACTCTTAGTTAAGTAATGGAGGCAACGTCCTGTCTCTGTGGGATCTATTGAACCTTGTTAGCAAGTAAGAAGCAAACAAGAATTACTCTGTCTGCACCAAGTATGACATTGCCCTTTCCCATCTTTCAGTGATCTGAGGGTCTTGGTGCTTGCTCAGCCACGGGAATAATTTCCTCAATTTAAAATGAAGCGTTAATATGTTTGGAGTTACTTCCTGTCCACCCCCATCTTCCTTTGTCCAATTGTTTCAAATAAAGACTTAATTGTGTCAGGCTTGCATGAGGAAAGTCAGGCTGTCCCCAAATCCAGCCTGGAGTCAAGCATGGAGGGCAGAAGGACATGCCCCCTCCCTGGGAGGGTCAGAGGGGGAGCAGATTCTCACTGCCGCTCTTACTTTTCTCCACAAATCTGAATGCAAAAACCAGATTAGTCCATGAGCACAAATCTGCTTCACTTGGCAAGTCACATTTCATCTGGGCACAGAAGAAATGAGGCTTAAAAAAGCTTATGAAACTTCCTTTGTTTGTACCTTATTAAGTTACGTGGCTTTGTGCTTTCCATCTGACTTGGGCACTATTTTCTTCTCCTCCTCTTCCGAGTATGTATTCCATGGAATAATAGGCAGCAGCCTGAGATCAAAGATTTATTTGTTCTGCCTCTAGTTGACCCATTGGCACATGCCAATTTATTGCAATTCAAAATTAGTCACAGTAGTTACTGGCTCTGTGCCCAATTGGTACTTGGAGATTATCCACTGGAGTTGTCAGATACAGCACAAGTCAAAGGTGTTGCTGCTGAAGGGTGGAGAGGTCAGGAGATGGAGTGATTTATGGGCACTGTGCCCCTATCAGGAAGATGTAACTGCAGTCTCTCTCTGATACAGTAGGGAGTACGGTGTGGACCTGCAGTGCCGAAATTCTCTGTCTGTGGGCTTAATGACTCCCCTGTCATCAGGGCTGGATCTAAGTTCAGATGTTTCAGGGGCAGATTTAGGTTTGTTTGGGATCCACAAAATAAATACTTTTTTTTTTGTCCTCCTACACATCACTTGCATTCTCTAAACTGGTCTTTGCTCTGGGTAATGCATATGCCATGAAAAGTAGAGGTTTATTAGGTTATTAGTTCATGTAATGAGTCTGCATGGGGTCTGTTGAAAATATTTGGATTTTCAGGACTTTTTTTGTGTTGTGGCATTGATACTTCAGGAGGGAGTGAGGGAAGGTGCTGACTGAGAACTGTGGATACATTAAGCAGCAGGCATATATTTCTTTGTTAGAAAGCATAAATATGAAACTGATACAGTTGCTTTTTTGAGCAAAGCAGAGCTGTATTTTAGTCTGATGCTTCTTGATGCTACACTGCCAGCAAGTGTTTTTTCTTAATGGTGATTGTTGCTCTACATCAGACACTTTGGTGGTCACAGGGCTGATCTCCAGATCTCCTTTGTCCTCATGCCCAGTGCTCAAAGCAGAGCAGTGGAGGCCCTATGCTAATCAGTGTGGGAGTTTGTCTTTCAGAAATGTTTCCTCGTGTAGACATTTGAATAAAAGATGGTAAACAGCAGCCAGATAAGATGCTTCCTTTTGAGTCCTGCAAAGCTGTGGTATTTAGGTAGTCCTCAAGCATCCTGTGAATCTTACGGTGTTACCTCTGATGAGAACCTGCATTTGGTTGCAAACTTTTTCAAATTCCAAAGCAACTTCTCCCTTTTTCTGGGAAGAGCTGTTGTTTTTAAAGGCTATTTCATGCCTTTACTTCTCTGACCATTGCTAGCAAAATGCCACATCTCTAGTATGAGGATTTTTGTATTTCCCTTTCACTTCTTCTGTGTTACCTCACTTCTCAAAGTGTAGCAATCCAAGCTTACTGCAAGTACTTCTGCCCACAACAACAGATTACAAAGACATCAGTGATAGGAGAGCAATGTGATAATTTCCTTATCTCTTAATAGCATCTTGCCTTCTAGGATCTTTAGCTGCTTTTGAAAAAAGCTTAAGTCAAACTCTGACTCTCTTTGTTGCTTTTATTCAAATGTGGGGAAAACTGAGGCTCCATGGGTCGAATTTGGCTCTGGAGATGCTGCAATAGCTGGCCTGGGCCTTTTGGTCTTAGTTTATGAGAAATGCAGAGCATCTGCAGGTCTAGCTGTAATTGTTAGAAGATACCTGATTTCTGAGCAACACTGGAAATGATGTCTGGTGCCTGAGGCCGAAAACACTGGCTGGGATGACAGCCCCATCCTGTCATAGTGCAACCATAGTGAACCAAGACTGAAACCCACAGCAATGCTAGAGCCCCCTCTGAAATTCATTCCACAAGGTGTTTTGTGGGATTCATACAAAGTGTTCCCTGTTTTGGGAGGCTTGCACCATCTTGAAATGGTCCCTGTCATTATGCAGGGCCAGGACTTCTCAGGTCAAGGGCAGACCAAGGAGCCCAGCCATGGCTGCTGCTTAATCTTTTAAATGCCAGATCCATGCTGGCTGCCTGGTGTGGTTTGCCTCCAGACAGCAGCTGACAGATCACACCATCTCTGATCTGCCCTGAGATTTGGGAGCTGCAGTGGACTCCTGTCTCCTACCCTGGTAAATCTGCTCCATTAATAGCTATCAGAGAGCCTGAAGTTTCCATGCAAACTTTTATCTGGCTTTGCAGTGAGCTGGAGGATTAAAAACTGTTGCAGGGGAGGGGAGGGAGCAGCCCTGGCTCACCCGGAATAGCCTGACCTATGACGGCACGTACCAGCCTGGGGAGGGGAGTTGTCCTGTGAGCTCACGGGTTATTAGCAGTGAGCACAGACATGTCTGCAGTCAGCAGCACACCCAGGGCCATCTGCTCCATCCCCGGCTAGTTCAGGGAGTCCAGAGGGACTTGTTAGTGTGACTTGCCAGCACAGCTCTTTGATGGGAGAGCTGGGAATAGGCTCGGGGGGGATGCAGCACTGTGGCGCCATCGTTTTATGCTGCTCAGATGACTTAGGGTTTGACCTCTGGGCTGTTTGTGTGGGGCAGATCTAGTTTTGAGGGAGAGCATTATGAGAAGATAACCCCTGCACTGCTGCAGCCCAGGGCTGTTGTGTCTCTGCTGTGTTGTAGCAGGTGAAGGGATCAGGGGGCTGTATGGCTGGGATGTGCCTACAGGGCCAGGAGGTGTAGGGCACAAGCCTTCATCTACCAGATGGGGAATAGTGTAGGAAGCAAGAACAGTTTGGGTTTTTTGTGCAGCCAGGGATTCACTTCTTGCATCCTCTCTGTTGTAACTGGTTTTGTTTTCCTTGACTTGTTCCTCTGCTGACATCACCAAGTCCTCTCTTTCACCCTTCCTTTGTCAGTGTGGAATCATTCAGGGTTTCTTCTTGCTTTCTTTCTCCTCATCTAGAGCTGTTCCTCGGCTGAGCATCACTGTTGCAGCAGGAGCTTTTCCCTTAGAGATAGGCTGTGAGTTAGAGCCCTTTCCAGTGCACAGCGTTTTGCAGGAATTGTGCAGAGCACCTCAGCACAGTGGAACAAAGTCTTCCCAGCTGGCCAGATAACCCCAAATTCAGTGTGCATGTCCCCCAAGGGGCAATGGAATTGCAGATTAACTCATTGGACATGTGGGAAGCTGCAATGAATAGTCTGTGAGTGCTGCTTTGTGTTTTACACCAGGAAGCTCTGAGACTGTCCTAAACCTTTGACCCTAGTGGCATACTCCAGATTCCTCCCTGTTAAATGGTCTCCTTCCCTCCCCTCCAGGCCTGAAAGCATCACATCTCCTGATTAGCCAGACAGATGCATTGCCCCATATAAAGCTCCTTTATATCCCCAGTAATTCTCTCGGTCTGCACATTGGGAACATCATACTGCTTTGGAGTTTACAGCTTGCATACTTTATTGTTATTGGTGGTGGGTGCTATGGGTGTGCTGGCTCTTTGGATATCTAGAAAGTCACTCAGCAGGTGGGAAATCCCTGCTCCATAGATCTGGTAGCCTGGGGGAATACAGCTGAACACAGGGCTTTTAAGCAACATTCTCTCTGGAAGAGGTTCCCCATACCACCTGGGAAAGATGAGGCCATACTGAATCCTTCTCTCCTGCTGGCATGGGAGAGGAATGTCCGGCAGCAGTGTTGCTGTGGGATGTGCTCCCCTTTGCTGAAGTGGATGAACACAGGAAACACCAGTGTCTGGTGTACAGGACTCTGCCAGTCCAACCAACGCTGCCTCTTACCTCTCCAGCAAACTCTAATGTGCCAAGGGTTTGAGAAGAAGAAGGGAACATTCATGGTGTATATGTCCTGCTGTGTAGACAGGTTTACCAAGCACATTAGGTGCTTGAAGCTGGAGTGTTTGTTGCTGTCACTTGAGCTATGGAAAGTTGTGCTTTTTGGAGGTTTTTGATTCAGCTCTTGGTCACAAAGAGGGCAGTCTTCTATCTGTCCTTTCCTCTCCTTTTGCTGATACTGGAATACTTCAGCAATTCCTGGAGGCGACAAGAAGCTGTTGAACTGAGGGAGAATGAAAAACAGTGATTCCCTCCTAAGCATTTAATCCCATCCTAAATAAGGGGACTTAGGAGCTGAGTGCTGAATGACTGCAATGATTTGTCATGTCTAGCACTGAAGTCAGTTATTGTGGTCAGGAGTGAGGTGGGAATATCTGTTCTCATATGGAGGATAGAGGAATTGAGATTAGCCAAGTAGATAGATGTCCTCCACCTCAACAGTATGAAAAGATGAGAGTGGGTCATTGACACTTGGACTAGATGATTGTTGTAGGTCCCTTCAAACTGAAAATATTCTGTTCTACATCCTGTTGCATAGTTGTTTTCAATTCCACTTTGGGGACCAATCATGAAAGTCTGATCTCTGCCTTGCAGGGGAAAAATTCTCTTTGTTTTCTGAGAAGATCCATGGGTACCAAAGGCAGCTGGAGGAAGCTGGTTTGGGTTGCTGTCATGGTTACCTGGCAATCCTTCAGAGTGGCTGTTCTGGGGACACTTAATAGTAGACTTGATGTCAGTGACAGGCATTTGCTTTTTCCATCTTAATCCCCATCTTCCCAAAAGAAGCTGAACATGATGGCTGGGATCTGTGGGTAAAGGACTGCTAGCGTTCCTAGCAGAGCAAGAGAGACTCCAGCTTTCCAGTGCTTTCTGCCTCTAGGGCAGTCATGCCCTTTCCAGCCAAGGGCTATTTTGAGGTGTTCCCTCAGTACCCTCTCCCCCAAAACCTCTTGTGACTGAGTTAGACTGGGTGGGCTGTTCTCTGGTTTTACTGACCCTGCGAGACAAGGTGCCTTTTTTGTTTGGTTTTGTTTGTTTGTTTTGTTTTATTTTCTTTTTGCATGGTCATGTTTTATTCTTGATTAACAAAGATGATGTAATTGATCTTAACCAGTTATAGTTTACATCTCAGTATCCCTGCAGCTGGAGTTGCTTGGGGCATGACAAAGAGCTGCTGCCCTCTTCCATAGCTGGGATTTGCCCAGCCTTTTTTTGATAGACCTACCTGCCTGTTCAGAATATGAAGTGCTTTTTTGTTCAAAGCTTGGGAGCGATCCACTTAACCCCCTGGAGAGGGGATTAAGAGAGAAGGGTGATAAGAGAAAGAGTCCGATAAGAATTTTTTTTCAGGCCGTGAGGAGCTGTGCTGAGCAGGGAGGTGGTGAAAGGAGCAAGACTGGCTGCTGACACTCTAAAGTGACACTTTGGCTGAGTGTCTCAAAGATTCATGGTGTAAGGTCCTCAGTTGCTCTCGGCAGCCAGCTCCTGCCAAGCATGTGCCTAGTGAGAAAAGGTGGAAAGAAGGTGGGACTTGCACTGCTCCAGCCACCTTCTCTCTCTGAGGAGATCTCTGTACAGCTTTCTGTGTTTGAGAGCACTCCAGCTGTTCTGGGAGCAAAACCCCACCCTGTCTGGACCAGAGACTAGTGTTAAATCAGGATAAGTGTAACCGCATAAGACAAGGCATATTAGGGATGTGGTTTGTTTCTTGCTGATTCGGGAGATAAACAACTGGATTGCAGTTGTCTGCAAAAAGCATTAGACCAGTGAAGGACAAGCCTCAGTCATGCTCTTCAGTACATCAAAATATAAGAGGTCTGAGTTCTTCATGACTCATCTGTAAATCTGTTTTGAAACTATGATGATGTGGAAAAATATTCCAGAAATTCCGAGTGCAAGAATAAGGGGGACTTTTTAACTTTCCTTCTTTCAGCCTCAGGAGTGAAAATATGCAATTGTTTCTTTGTCTCTGCTTTGCTGTATCTGAGTTTGAAGTCTGCTTTCTTCTCTCTTCCTACAGGTCCTTCAGAAGCTTGGTAAAGCAGATGAAACAAAAGATGAGCAGTTTGAACAGTGTGTGCAAAACTTCAACAAACAGCTGGTAAGATAATTGGCAATATGTAATTGCACCCTGGGTTTCAGTATTAGCGTCCAGTCATCTGCTGCAATACACAATTCAAGCCCATTAAATTAAATAAGCCTACTGAAGTGACCCACAACCCATAGCTGTTCACTTTTGAGAAATTAGATGATGACTTTCAGTGGAGTCAGTGAGAGTGTAAGCCGAAAAATAATACTTGTTCTAGACCCAAGTTTAGAAAAGAAATAGCTCAACCAGAACGCTTCCTTCAGTTAGCAATGGCTCTGTAATGTAATTTTTCCTGCTTGGTTGGAAGCAGCCATATAAGAGCAACACTGCATCTCTGAAAGATGGATAGGATGGGAAACAGATTAGAAATAAAAAATTAAATGGAACAAGGCAGTTTCAATTTCCTAAGTGAAGAGCAGAAGAGACAAAGAAAGCCAATGGTGAAAACGGAACATCCTTTCATGGCTAAGACCTAAATCTGACTTCCTCCCCATACTTGCACAATCACTGTGTCAGGCCTGAGTCATTAATCTTCCACGTGTCTGCCTCATCCCTATATTTTAGTGCACAGAAATATTTTAACAGTGTAGCAATTTTCCCCCACCCTCCTACTTCAACAGCAGTAGGTTTCTATCTTCAACTGGGTGTGTTTTGTTTTGCTTTTTACTAATTTTTTATCGAGAGCCTTCAGCCACCCAGAGGAGGGGAAAACACCAGTTACCTCGGGAGGCTTGCACCCTGGTCCTTGCTGTTAGGGGAAGTATTGCTTCTGTTTCATGGCAGAAAATGTGTGCCACACCATAGCTCAGGTGGTGCTGAAAAAAATCTTTCACTCTCTTTGTGCCCTGGCACATTTAGTACCTTTTTCTCAAGCCGTTAGTGGCAGCTGCATTGTGTCTGTTAAGACTCAACAGATGTGGTTATGTGTCACAGAACCAGCTAAGAGAAGATTTGCCACAGCTGAATATAATGAAAATCCTTCAGTGTGACTTTAATTTGCGTCTAACCAGAGCTGACTGCAGATTCCTGGAGACTAATGCTCATTATCTTGGCAGCAATAGTAGCTGTTGCTCCAGATGTTCATGTAACATGTCTATAGCATGTCCAGCAATGATATTCTCTTGTATACAGTGGAATACATTTTGGCTTCTTTCTGACAACAATACATTACCAGGTGTGACTTTTTCTTGTGTCACTTTTAAGTATCAGCAATAAGGAAATAACGTTTTTAAAGGAGAAATACCAAAACTCTCAGATCTAAACTTTAAGATGTGACTGTCTGGGATGGTTTATCAGTTTTCAAAGCCATGAGTTCCAGTGGTGCACTGAGAAGCCTGTTTAAAAAACACTGTCTTGTGTCCCTTACATCTGAATTTCTTTTCCCATCTTGCAGGGGCAGACCATGAACTAAATTCCCCAAATAATTTATCAAAAAAGCTGAAGGCTGCTCTGCATTTGCTGCTTGGGGTCTGTTAATTTTGTTTTGGCCCTCCATTTCCTTATTACTAAAATAAATGCAAACAATGCCTTTTTTTACAGGGCAATCCATAAATGTGAGTTAGCTGGATTGTTAGGGTACGCAGGGCTGAGGAGTTGTTATCATGCTAAGCAGATGAGGGAAAAAAAATTCAGCTTTGTGTGCATAGATACACATCTCTTTTTATTTTTATGTGTATGAGAGGTGTGTGTAGTATAGTTATCCATGAAATTTCTGTGGCATTTCATTAAAAAGTCTGCTCCAGTGGGAAACATAAGTCTGGAGGAAAGCTGATGTTTTGCTGCAGGCTGGTGACAGAACATCTCTGCTCTCCTGTGGAATTGGCTGGGGTGTGACCAGGCAGTGACCTTGTTCACTGGTTGATTAGAGGCTCCTCTGGCTCTAATGACTGTGTTGGGCCACTTTGACACATGTTCCTTGTGTGGGCTGTCAGTGAATGGAGCGCATGTCTAAAAATCATTTATGCATTTTCAACCAAATCATCATGTTCTCTTTAATAGTAGCTGAGTGGACATAGGGGAGAGCATTGCACTTACCAGCTCTCTGTCCATCAGGTTCATATAAGAGTACCACTCTGGGGTCTCTGAATGGTTGGAGCTTTTTAGCTCAGACAGTTGGATTTGCTTTGTGCTAAATGAGCTGGACATAACCATGCAGCTGCAGGGCTTGTCTGCATCTCGTGAAGGCTTGATAAGCAGCAGAACAGTCTCTCATATTACTCCTTCATGGTGATTGTCTTTGGCGATTAACCACACCAGAAGTCCATTTGAAGGCTCCCCCCTCCTTCCCTTTCCCAGTGTCACCTGTGTGCAGGCACCAGCACAAGGATCTATCCTGGATATTATTCTCACAGACCTGGGAGCAAGAGGCCTATTGTAATGGTGCAACACAGCCCCTGCCTGAGGTGTACCAGGTTTTGCCTTCTCCTGCCCTGCATTGAAATACTCACTGGAGAGACACAATGTGAGGCTGGTGGCAGCCCTTACACCTGGCACTGTGGTGTGTTTCTGCATGATGGAGCTGTCACTGGTGTGGAAGTTCTGGGTTGGTTTACAGTGTTTCACACCAAACACGTGAGAGGCAAGCTGCTGCTGGCACAAGCTGCAGCCATCTCTGCCTATACCACACTCTGTGTGGCACAGACTCAGCCTGCAGGCCAGGCAGTGTGGACTGAATCTTCGCTCTTGTGGAGTAGATTCCCATTACAGTCAGTAGCTCAGAGAGAGGTTTTCTTTCCAGACAAGAACACTTCTTGCCCAGAAGTTTTCATTTCAGCCCTGTGTGGCAAAACAAGCTTAACAGATTGGCTGGTACACCAGGGTGGAACTTCACACCAGTTGTTCATGTTTTGTGTCTTAAAAGTTCTAAAGTTTTGCTTAGTTGGGGCTTATCTGGAGCTGTTGTTTCAATGCTTCCCCTACTCCCCTCCCTGTAATTGCAGTCTACTCTTCCAGTCCTGTGTTATTCTAAACTGGAACAGGACATTACCTCCTGCCCCTCTCAGGTATTGAACATCCCTCCTGCTGATGATAAAAATCCTTCCTATTGGAACTGTGAAACCAGAGAAGTTATGTAAAGGAGGTGCAGACTAATAATATTAGGATGAAATAATTTCTTGTGAAGGTTGAAGGGAGAGAATTTTAGGCAACCTATCTACTACCCAGAAACAGCTCTACAGAAAATCACATACTTAGGGCTTGGTGAGAGGCATTGCAAATAACAACACCCCCAACAAAACAAGAAAACACAGAAAGATACCAAACCACTATTGTGGTTTTGTTTCATAGAGCCTTAAGTAATAGGTGGTTCATTAAGTCTTTAGAGAGAGGTCTTCCAGCCATTGAAGCATAGCACTTCTATTTTTAAATATCCATCTTTCTGTACATTCATATTATACCTGGTTGTGTTATAGGCTGATAGGGTTGAATTACACCGTAATTCCAAGTATGGCAATATCTGCTCAAACAAGATGACACTTATGTGTTTGAACATCTTCAGATTGAGCCATACCTCTGTAACTTCCCTCTGCACACTCTTAAACTCCTTGATAACTGGGAAGCAGGTTAATTTTTCTGATTCCAGTTTGACTATTTTCCCAACTTTTTTACCTTTCAGTTTAAGAAGCGTCTCTCAAATGTGCACTCAAGAGTATTGAAAGTGTCTGTTCTGTACAGTATTTGACAATGTCTAACTGCATTGCAAGAAGTATTTTGGAAAAAGCATTGGAACAGGCTCCCCAGAGAAGCCGTTCCTGGAAGGGTTCAGAAAACAAGTAGACATGGCACTGGTTTAATGAGCATGGTGGTATTTGGTCAAAGTTTGGACTTGATGATCTTGGAGGTCTTTCCCAGCCTTAGTGATTCTATGGTTTATGCAGAATTGTGGCAGTACTTGACAGCTCGCTGTAGGCTACTTGAAGAAAGCAGGTGCTGCATACATGGAAAAAAAGTAGTGATCTTAAAGTTTCCCCAAAGTTTTGTGGGAAAGCATTAATGCTTAAAATAATAAAAAGAAGCCTTTGTAGAGAGGAAGCTACTTTACTGGTGGACAAAAAATAAATCAATGGAAATGCTAAAGAGGGAACTGGACAGGAACCACAGGTGCCCAGGAGAGATGAGAAAACAGTATTCAGGGCAGAACTCCGAATATGGGTCTCTCTTTGGAAATCCTTCTGCTTGTAGATCTTACAGGCTCGTAAAGTCTGCTCGCTCTCAGCTGGCAGCCGTAGTACTTTTAAAAGACTTAGGAAACACCACAGCCACAGAGATCAGCCGTAACTGACTTTAAACATCAGCAAGAGGTGACTGAGAAAGACCACCGCAATTGCAGAATACAGCCTTGCATACTGGCTGACTGCACATTGTGGCAAGAAAAGTGGTGTTGAGGATGCCTGGAGAACACAGAAGGCTAGTTGTGCATTGCTGCACTTGCATGCTCCAGTTTTCAGGCTCTGACTTATACATTTTTCAGATGATCTATCTAAAAATCTTGATTTGACATTTAAAATGTGATGCTGGTTTTCCACTCAGGATACTTCTGTTTCTGTGGCTTTGGAATTGGATATTGAGACTGGAAGAGTTCTGAGTTTGGCTTGTGTCATTTGCTGCTGTGCCAGGGCTTGGGCAAGTATGGGCACAATTTTAGAGGTGGCTTCTGTTTTCAGATGCTGTAATTTTGAATGTTACAGCTTTAGGCATCGCAGTGCCTGAGTGTGTAGTGAGCAAGTTCTGCAGAGGACCTTTCCTGCTGATTAGTTTCTGATTACTTCAAAGTTGTGTGTTCAAATTTTTAGTCATTCTTCAAAAATTATAGAGCTTCAGGATGATAATGTATCCATTGGAGGGGCTTTGCATATCTTGTTCTGTGCCATTTTTTCTGTGTTCTGACATATCTTGCCAGTTCCAGTCTGTGATTTCTAGCATGAAACAATTCTAGGCAGACAGCACTGCTTTCCTCAAGACTTTCCTGCTTCCTGCACTGGGAACAAGCAAACACATGTTACGGCTTGATTAAACTGCTTCTGTTCAGCTTGGCCTTCCTGATGACCCTCTGTGTGTGTGCTCTTAGATTACTCTGGCACCTCTTGGTGGTTTCTGATTGCATTATTAGGAAAGTCTTGATGTGCCCAGGTTTCCACATTCATCTTAAGTCAGCAAACAGCTCAACATTTATATTTGCTCTGTGTTTTAAAAACTTCTAGGACTTTTGCAGCAGATGTGGTCATAATTCCTCTCCTCTTGTACTTCCTTTGTGTCAGTTCTCACTGCTTCTCCAGACTAGGAGACTTTAATTTGTAAAACTGGCCAGCTCTTTCCCATCCCTCACTTCCTTTGTTGATGGCAGTAAACTATCCAATGAACTTGTCCAGAACTTTCGAGGCATGGAAAACAAATTGGGCAATGCTGTTGGAAGCAGATGGATTTCTCCACAAAGCTGTGCTATCACTGCCACTTCAACAGCTGGGTAGATTAAGCCTCTGCTTAGAGAGCGAAGCTGCACTGAGAGCACAAAGGGTCACGGCATGAGCTCAGTTGAGACAAGAGGTGCCTGAGTGGTGGGGAGGGCTGATGGGAAACATCTGTTCTTTGAGACGGTAGCTCTGAGGCAGCTGTTGGAGATGTCCTGTGAGCTCCCCATCTCTGGAGTTGTCTTCAGCTGTCAAAATTCATTATGCTGGGGGCCCTCCCAATGGGACATGAACTGGAAAAGAGGAGGAAAAGACAGCAGGCTCTGCGGTGGGGTGGTCACTTTTCTGCATTCTTGTTTTTACAGATAATTTGGGGGGATAGTGAGGATCCAGTGAGATCCTACAGGTTAAGAGAAACCCTTTATAACAGAGATCTATGTCTCTCAAACTCTCTTCTGTACTTCTTGCATAGTCCATATGTTGCCTGCTCAGGTGTCTTCAAGGTTTACTCCTTCCCTTGCTGACATGCTCTGTGGTGGTATTAGTCAACCTCTCAAGCCTTACTTTTCTCTTAATTTGTGTCTGTAATGTCACTGTCTGGGTTTGGAAGTATTTTCCTATCTTCTTTGCACCACTGTTGATGACATATGGCAAGGTAGAGGGGAGGTGACCCTGACTATGCTTATCCTAGTGCAGGACAGCAGTTGTAGAAGGACTTCATGTAGGTGTGCATGCCTGAATCAACTTGCTATAAAAGTCTCTGTGACCCTTTCTAATCTGAGTTCTTGTGCTACACTCAACTGTGTCATCTGAAGGCTCAAACTGTTAAAACTCAGCCTAGCTTCTGGTTTTAATCCTTTGTTCTTTAGTGAGTGAGATCTGCTGCTGGCAGGCCACCTCCACAGTAAAGCTAAAGATGATTAACTCTGTATTTGCAAGTCCTGGTGCACAGAACAATTGAGACATGGTGTTCAGGCAGGTCACAGGTCCCTTGTAACCACTTTGCACAAGGGTTTTGTTTTTCAGTTTGGCAGGAAAAAGTAGTGAGCTAAACTGCTTCAGAATCAGTACAAATTAAATCAATTGCATCTCTCTTCTGTATCCTACAGACTCCCTTCAGTTCCATTTGTTGCATGGACCTACTAGCCCTTGGCATATAAACTAATTGTTGCCTTCAGAACCCCTGTACGAAACCAAGACACTAAAACTGGCTCTGCTGGGAAGAGTAGATTTGCCCACATGAGGTTACTCAGTACCTTGGTGGTATTGTTGGCCAAACATGCCTGCAGGCCTCTGGTTGTGGGCTTGCCAAGTCAGAGAGCTGCGTGGTCTTCCTGTTAACATTTGTGTTGCATGTGATCATAGGACTGGGGTATAGCCCATCTGCAAGATCAATTTTCTTTAATTAGAAATACTTGACTCCTTCTCTCTCTTACACTGTCTTTATATGAGAGAATAACTGATGATCTTCTCCTTATGTTCACAGTCCGAAGGCACGAGGCTGCAGAAGGACCTCCGAACTTACTTGGCCTCCGTGAAAGGTAAGGTCTACATAAGCAGAGGATTGTTTTCCCTCTAGTGCTTACCTACACAGTGAGGTTTCTGCAGCCATCACCTTCCTGGTGTTTCCTCAGGTGTGAGTTGTAGGAAAGGTCAGCCTTGTCTGGGGACAATCTTTCCAAATCCTTCAGGACCAGCTGGGATGGAATGGGGTTGTGCTTTGATGCCAAACTTGGTGTTGCCTTAGTAGATAGACTTTCTTTACGTTCTGCTAGGGGAGGATGAACACAAAGGGTTTGATGCAACTGCATCCTTCATTCCGTTCTCCCTCTGGTTACCTTCCATCTCTGTGTTATCAAAGGTCAGACACTTAATAAGTCTCCTGTGTCTCTGTTCCTCATGATGAGGGTTAAACTGTGAGGAACATATACTTATCTTCTTTTTCTGAATACTTCCCTCTTCTTTCCTAGCTATGCACGAGGCCTCCAAGAAGCTGACAGAGTGTTTGCAGGAAGTTTATGAGCCGGATTGGCCTGGAAGAGATGACACAAATAAAATAGCAGAGGTAAGACTTTGTCCAAACTTGTGGGGATGTCCAAACTTACTCTGTCAGCAGAGATGAGTTTTGAAAGCTATGTCTGTGCACCACATTTCTTCAGGCATGTGACTTTGCAGAAGAATTGGGGACAAACTCGGCATTGGGAAGAAAGGAAGGCTGAAAGGATATGGCCTATATTTTTGTCTATGTAGGACACTGTCCTCAGATGCTTTTATGCTACACAGAGTGGTATACTTATGTCCACAAGCTGTTTGTTCTGCCAAAAGTGGCTAAACAGGGACAGAGGATGCCAAAAGAGTTAATAGAGTTAACTGGGTGTATTGCTTATTCTCTGTGCAAGCGAAAGGAGAAGATAAATCTGTGACCAAAGCGTGGTCAGAGCAGCCATTGTGTAGCTGCAACAACCTCTCACTCATGGCAGTACCATCAGCTGCCTTATTTCAGTTGCTGCCTTGTTTGGCTGTGCCATGTGTCACCCCAACCTGCTGTTCTTCTCATCCCTTGGTGAGGTGATGCTCATCCAACTTGCCCGGGTGTTTTCTGTGGAGCTTAGGGCACAGCCTGACATCTGAAAGCTTGGATCCCCCTTGGCATGTGCATGTGGTGGGTCCAGCTGGAGGCAGGCACCCTCTGCTGTCTTGCTCAGCTGTTCTGCTTAGCAGCAGCTGTGGCACTTCAGCTCTGTGGATCCATTTGCCATGAAGCTGCAGGATTGGACTTATTTGCAGCTGTCTGCAGCATTGGAGCAGTGGTGAAGGGACAGACAGGAGAGCAGGAGAAGGATTCTTTCCTTCCCCTTCTTTCCCCTGCAGAAAGTCTCACCTGAAATAACACCTACATCTTGCCCAGGAAATAATGACTTCAAAGCAAATAAATCAAACAAAACCTGAACATTTCCAGGTCAAGTCTTGCATTAGCATGGAAACTTTGCATTAGGAAGTGCTGTTGCAGTAAATTATGGAGTTGTATTTCAGCTGGTTTGGCTTCACATTCTCTGTTGGCCTTGTTTCTTCCTGAGCTGCTGTGGTGCCTCCTGGGAGACTGACCCTTCAGAAAATTTGAGCCAGAGAGGTCAAAGGGAGCAGGAGTCCTGAGAACTCAGTGTAGCTGCTCTTTGAGTCTGCAGGAATATTTCCAACCTTCCACCTCCCCCTTTAATGCCTTGTTTATATTCCTCTTGTGAAAAGACAGGTGAGAGAGAACTATTATTCCTGCCAAATAAAAAGCATAAAGTGCTAATTTTTCCTGAATGTTTTAGCCAAAACCCACTGTTCAAGTGGAAAAACAGGAGAGAGGAGCGATTTTCACCTAATTCAAAGTGTTGATAGGAAATTACTGTGCCTGAGGTTAGGTCAAGGATAAAATATGCACAGTTCAGGGTACAAGTCTTGGCCATGACCTCTGGTGGGCTGTGGATGCTGGTGGTGTAAGGGCTTGAAGACTGCTAGAATAGCTTTCTGTTATTGTTCATGATCCTCCAGAAAGCTATTTTGTAATGAAAAGCAGAAAATGGTGCCTCGAGGTGTCAGGTGTCCCGTTTTTGCGGCTGCAAGGAGAAGGAGGCAGGGCCAGCCTGACATTCATCTTCTCTTCCATTGTAAGGACTTGATCTAACACTGCAGGGGAAAAGACAGGTCTTCAAAGGCACTTTGTTCTTGGAGAGGTCACCTGAATTAGCAGCATCAGGCTTTCTACATTTTTTGCCAAGATCTCTGTTTTCACCTAATTTCTTTGAAAAACTAAGGAGCAGATAAATTGCTATTTCTTAAGAGCTCTGGGGGATTGAGATTGTTGACTATAGCACTCACAGAATAAAAATAGAAATGTGGAGCTTTGTGTTCTTAATAGTTAGCTCATTATTTTTGTTTTTCAGAACAATGATCTCCTATGGACAGATTTCCATCAGAAGCTGGTGGATCAAGCGCTTCTGACCATGGATACGTACCTTGGCCAATTTCCGGATATTAAAGTAAGATATTAAACCTTTTCAGCTAGAGAGTAACAGGAGATAAAACCTCAAAAGATCAATTTCTTGCATCCGCATCTTCTTTAGGAGGATGTGTGTGCTACGCTGCTTGAAGGTCTTCTTTGAGAGCAGCCAAGATGCTTGCAGCTCTGGATTATGTGAAAATGTTTTGTTCTCATTTTGTGCTTTAAATGAGAGTGAAGAATCCAGGGGAAAGATGCTGAAGAGAAAACATGAGTGTGAAACAGGAGGATCCATAAAATTCCTTATTGCATCAGAATGCAGGGGGGCAGTGTACACAAAAGCACAGAAGTTCTCAGTCTCTCTTTTTAGTCATTTTGTCGTTTAACTTCCTCGTAAGCACAAAAACATTGAGGAAGAAGTTAGTAGCAAATGTACTTTACAAGTAGAGGCTGGTGTGGAAGGCAGATTTCTGTGAGTCCTTGAAGTCCAGCTGTGTGTATAAACAGCTTTTTTCAGGGAAAGGGGAATGCTGGATGTCTTTTTGGGAGAGATCGTATCCAAGGACCTGGGTTTGAATGAAGTCCTGTGACCTTCCCTTCCCTGACGGTTATCTCCTCTCCATTCGTTTTGAGGGTTGTGCAGGAAATGTCTTCACCATATGGAAGCACTAGTAATGATATCACCATATGGAAGTATCAGCTTGGATACTTTCCAGTGAAAACAACCCTTTCCCCACCACATGTCTCCTAAAACTTTTGTCAATATTTGTTGCTTCAGGAGGATCGTGCTGTATCGAAGCGAGGCAGGTCACAGGCTTGTAAAATGAACCCTGAACAGCAGTGTCCTTGTCTCCTGGGACTCCTTGGTTTTGCTTCATTTTTCCAGCCTCTTCTACCACTGGAAGTCTGAAGTGCAGAAGGGTGAAGAGGCTTGGTGCTTCCTTCCACCCACTGCAGGCTGTAGAGGTGATCACTCTGTGTAGGGTGATGCCATGTGCCTCAGTTAGCACTGCAGAGCCTTGTGCGCTGCTTCCTAAGCAGGAGGGTTTATTTTAGGCTTGCTGTAGTCTCAGACTTTGGCACTGTTTTGGTCCAAATCACATTTTACCAGCCTCATTGGCTGTGCACTGGGTCACCTCATAGTGTCATTTTTCCCATGTTGAGTATCTTCATCACTTCTTAAATCTCATGGGGTCCTGCTGAGGTTTTACAGTGGAATTTTAAAAGGAGCTCAAGACTTGGGACCACCCAAATTCCATCAAAACTCAAAGTGTTAGCTACTGAATTCCCGTGGATACTCTGTGACTTCTGAATGGGCCACTAAGGTGTTTATTACTAATATTCTTTCTCAGTCTTCAAATGATGCTCTAGAAAAGGAAAATTTTATATTATTACATAAAAGCAACTTTATGCACAATTTGAGTAATGTTTTAAAGAGAGCACTACTTGCCTCTGCTTCCCTTCCTAAAATGAGTGAGAACTTGGTTTTATGTTGGTTCTTGCAATGAGATATGGATATATTTCACAGGAGTTGGCTATTTCTTTCAAATGGACTTCTGGTGGTATGAATTTAAAAAGGTCAGTATGTTTTTATTGGTCATTCAGCTGGATGCATCATGTTCCTTACCTCAGAGCAGTGAGAAGTGTTCAGATCAAGTATATTTTCTTCAACTGGTAGAAACTCCTAGAAATGCAGTTGTTGAAAGTTGCTACGCTTGTACAGATGTGTAGTTTGGCTTCAGAGAAGGAATTAGAGTTCTTGAGGTTGGCAGCAAGAAACCCTCAATCTTATGTAGTTTACAGAATATTTGAGTTGCTTTTTGTTGTTTTGGTAGTAGTTTTTTGGTTCTTGTTTTCCACAAAATAAAATTTCCTGCTTTTCCTGGAATTCTGACATTACTGTGATAACAAAAGATGATTTCTGGAGAGAAGATTATTTTATTTTAGTTGTGTGAAGGCCTGGTTTTTATTATTTTAAAATGTGTTATGAGATAGATCATGCATGCATTATTTTTTGTTAAATTCTAACATATTCTGAATTTATCTTCACTTGAGGGGTTGAAAACATTCCCTTGAATATTTTGGACTTGCAAAGGGATCCACAGCAGGATTGCAAAAACACAGTATTCCTTTAGTAAGGGATTTTTTATGTTAAAAAGAATAATTTGTCCAATATTGGTTGTTAACCCCTGAATAAAGCCTGTCTGTTTTCTCTAACTTGGCAAAAGGGAATGCAAAAAGTACTTTATCCTTTTTTTGCAGATCACTGTACTTCTTGGAGTAGGACTCTTGCATGATGTTTAATATTTCTGAGTGAGTTTTTGGTTGGTTTTGCAGAATGTGCAGTAAGAGTATAGGTCTCTGCAGTGAGCCCAGTGAAGATAAACTATAACCCAAGTTCTGAATAGCTGTGGAGTGGGTGATTTTCTGACTTGCACTGAAACTGGTGTCCTGCTAGTTTAAAATGAAATATCAGTAAAGGAGGGTGTGGTTTGGCTTTGTTTTTCTTTCTCTTTTCTCTCTCTCTTTTTTTTTTAAAATTTTTTTTTTTTTTTTTAAGGAGGCTCTAATTAAGATGGATTTGTTGTAAAGTAGTAAACTCTGTTGGGAGTTCAGCTATTACATTCAGTTAGTGGTGGGTACCTTCAGTTGTCCTAGAGCCATACAAGGAATTCCTGTAGTCTTCCAGGCTTGGACTAAATCCTATTACTGCCATTACAGGCAGTGGTGTGGACCGTGGTTACTCCAGGAGGGCTCACACATACTGTATTCGTACTTTGCAGCATTTCCATGCAGTCCACTGGAAACATGAGGGTGGATGTTAGAAGATCGGGAGCTGCAAAAACAGGGAGGAGTAACCTTGTTTGAGAAATGGGTGACGTGTAATCAAACTCCCTGGTGGGGTAGCAGGAAAACCTGGAAGTGGCTGTTTGCTTTGTCAGAGGTGGAGAAAACTCCAGCTATTTCGGATAGTCTGACCTGGGGGAAAAATCACACCTCAAATTCCAGATCAGGCCATGTGTTTTGTCGGGTGTGTTTGCAAGATACATTAACTAGCGTCTCAGAGATTGTCATTCTGCTGGAAGCCCCCTGCAAACCCTGTCTCCTGGCTGGCAACATAATGTCTGGGAGGTGTCTTACAGTGACCTCAGCTGTGGGGTGGCTCAGCTTCTTCGTGATTCCTCTGGGATTTAGCCAAGCATTTTGAAATCAGTTTGGGTGTGCGTGTGGCTGAGATCGTGCAGATCCTCTGTGACTCACACAGAGCTGCACCAGCGTTTGCTGGAAGTTCATAGGAGCATGTGTGGGAGACGTGCAAACTGGTCCCAGCTGGTCTGGCAGAGAGATTAGCCCTGACTGCAGTTTTGCGGCTTATCTGCAGGAGCCTGGGGAGACAAAACCCTACCTCCCAGCCAAGCACAGTAAAGAGGGGGATTCTGCTTTTGCAAGTAAATTCCAGTGCTGATTCCTCATTCTGCACTTTCTATGTCCCTGGGTGATGTGGTTAATTAGAAGCCTTCCTGGCTCTTTGCCATGCCTTTTCACTCTGTTCTACAGTCTATCTCTAGACTGCAGATCACAGACGCTTGTCCAGACTCTCTGAGCTGCTGGAGGTTAGGGTCGGGCTGTGAAGACCTGTGCTCCAACCCAGATAGTCTGGGGTTTTTGCAGACAATATGGGAGGCAAGGGTCTGAGGGGATGGGTAATTCCTAAAACAGGGCAGCCCAGTGGGCCAGAGCGTCAAAATAGTGCATCTCTGCTGGGGGAGAGAGCCTGAGGCGCCTCAGATGATGAAGGGTAAGGGAGGGTCAGGCCAAAGGTCTGCCTGTCTATCCTGGATTCACAACCATGGATTTGTCAGGACTTCATTCCTGAATCTGAGTCTGGTATACAGTCTCACAACAAACCCTTGTGTTTGTTATGACCGTGGTGTGTCTTGCCTATTGATTATATAGTGCTGCAGGTTTTCCCTCAAACTTCCCATGCTCAGTAGCGATTGACAGCAGACCACTGCCCGTGGCTGCAGTCACTTCTGTCTGCAGCTCCTGTCACAAGGTCCAAAAGGCTGTCCTGGGCATATCCTGAGCATGTGGACAAGTGCTTTTGCTGTGCTTGCAGTGGAAGTGCCTTCTTTTGTTGAACTTAAACTTGTAAGCTTCCACACAAACTAGTGAACTGGTTAGAGACTGGCTGCAGCCCCCAGGAAGCCCTGAAAATGATGAAGCACTGGGGCTTAGGAAGCAATGGAGCTACAGTTCTGAAAATATTATTGTCAGCCAGAGGTGGGTCCTGTTGGTTGGATCTCTTTACCTTCCCTGGCTTTGTCTACTTGCCTCCTGAGGAGCTCCCTCAAGAGTGGTGGTTGTCACAGGTGGCTCCCGTGGCCACTTCTCTGGGCAGCCTCTATGGAAGATCCAGTGAGTGTCCTTGTGTGGGCAGAGTTTGGAGTGGTCTGGAAGTTGGGTGAAGAGGAGGGCTGTTTTCCTGAGAGGTTTTACAGTTTTGGCTGCTGGAGAAGATTGGCATGACTCTTTTCTCCTTCTTTTTCAGTCTCGTATAGCGAAGCGAGGAAGGAAGCTTGTGGATTATGACAGTGCCAGACACCACTTTGAAGCCCTGCAAACTGCAAAGAAGAAGGATGAAACCAAAATTGCAAAGGTAGAGCAAACAGGAGGATATGCAGCCATCCTGTCATTTTGCATTTGCCTACTGAGCAGCTTTTAAGTGCACCTGTACCTCTTCACTGTGTTTTCGTGGAATCAATTACATTGGAAAGGACCTTTAAGATCATTGTGGAGGTTTTGCTAGGTATTTCCTTCTCGTTTGTTTAGTTCTCCTAGAAGACAGGATAGCCTCTGCTGGGTTGGTTCAGACCCACCATCATCAGTCTGCATCTCTTGGTGACTAAATGCATGTGCTTACTCCCATGCTACAGGACCAGTAACCTCTGGCTCAAAAGCCTGTGTGTCTCTCAGGGAAGCAAAACCCTGCAATGCCCTTGAAAAATTTTCCAGTTTGTCTGCTTCTTGGGACTCTCTCCCCATCTTAGAGTAGTGTTTGAGTGTTGCTTGAGGTGGGTTGTGTTTGTGAAGCCCTCTGATATCCTAGGACAGAGACCCTTAGGAGTGTGAATTACAAGTTCGTCAATGGAAGTGCACTCTATGTACACTTGATGAATGTGTTCTGTTGTCTATTGGTCACAATTACTGGATAATAAATATGGCTGTCACGTTTCTTTCATGCCTGTGAATAGCTTGATCCAGGGTTTACTGCAGAGCATGCCCAACACTGAAGGATTTTATTTTTAATGAAATTTATTTTAGTTAAAAATAAAGTTTCTTTTTTTTTAATGCTGCTGAAAAAAAAATGGTAATGCTAAACTTGTTCTAGAGTAGTAGGTGCACGGTTTGAATGTTGCCCAGAAAATGAGCTGTGGATTACTACCCCAAGTTATTTGAGCCCATGTGCTTCACTCCACAGGACAGTTTTTGGCACAACAGTCCAGTGCTGGGGACACATCTTTAATTCTCTTCATTATGGGCCATGGCACATTGGGACTCTTCAGCATAGAAGCAGTGCAGGAAAGATTTGTATCTTTTATAGGCTGACAAGAATTGTCATCCTTTGCTTAGGGTTATTTCTGGTAGGGGGAATACGGGCTTATGTGAGAGATGCTGGTGTTTTTCCTGCATGGAAGAAATTAAGGTGCATCTCTTCCCTGAGTGAAAGATGTGCATTTTTAACGGCCACAATACTTTTATTGTTAAGCTGCAATACTTCAGTCATCTACACACCCAGTGCATGCACTGTGATTAACCTTGACAGACAAAAGGGGAAAGAGGCTGATGGCCCAAGTGTCATTGTATCATTTGTGTGGCAAAGCAAGTCTTGGTTCTGTATGCAAGGCATGAGGCCCAGCTGGTTGTGCCTTCAGTTCAAAGAAGTAATTCACTGTGTTTGTGGGTAAGAGCAGAATTTCCATGGGGTGTGTTATTTTTATTGGTGCATGCCGGTGGGATATTTGCTGCAGTGGAAATGTTTTTTGTAGGAATTGATCCACTCAGGTTGGTAGCTGGTGCTCTGCACCAGAGGCTGGCTGCCTTCATCATTGCTGCACTCACTGTTGCCCCAAAATTCACCTAAGATGATATAACAAGTATGAAAAAAGTGCAGTTTGAAGAGTGAAGTTCTTGAGATTTAGTAGTTGGTGCTCTGTTCCTGATTCATCCTGTGCAAGAGTCCCTTAGTACTTGATTGGACTCTTCTTGTGAGCCAAAACGTGCACTGGACCAGATCTTCCACTCTCTGTGCTTTAGGCCATAAGCTCATGCACAGGATAATATGTCACACGTCACACTGTCCTGATCCTGCAAAGATGGGAGCACTAAGTCCCAGAAAGTTATATATATATGGTCTTCCCAAGTGGACAGTTTTCACAATCCAGCCTGTGGTCTGACATTTGCAGTCACGCAGCTCTGTGGGGCTGTGGGCAACATCCAGGGCTCAGTGTGCACTTGGATGGTGTAGGTAGTTCACCTACTCTGTTCCTGTGCCTGCAGTTTTGCTTGTGTGACCTTTGAGGTAGGGTTGTTCCATTGGAACATGGAATATGACGACAGGCCCCTAGGAAAGAGAAATCATGTTTCTGACACAGCATACAAGTGGGAACTGACTTGGCTGAGGTTTCATGTTATAGTAACAGAAATAGCAATACAAATACTTTTTGGCACTATATGGTCTCTCTTTTCTAATATATGGATGTTCTTTTCCCACCCAAGACCCCTGCCTCTTATTGCTAAACTTACATCCTGCTATTAAAATAAAGCACTGTGGACTTTCAGCTGTTGCATGCGGATAATAATGATGGTTAATTAATCCTGACCTCTCTTTAAGGAGCTTCAACTTCACAGCCATGCCTTGGAGTAGGGTTGTCTGTGTGCTAGGTCACTAACAACTGTATTTGTTGCTCTTACAGCTGCCTGGCTGGTCTGCAGTATCCAGCCCACAGGGGAGCACTAATTACTGCTAAACTTGGCATGCTTCAAAGGATTCATAACTGATCGGTCCCAGGATGTTTGTTTTTTTTCCTCTTGCTTCGGTGATACTGGTTTGGCCCAGTGTCTAAATACAATCTCTGTTGTTATTTTAATTTTTTTATCCTGAAAGATATATGTTTGTGTCTCTCTTGTTCTCTGTTTATTTTTTTCTTTTTTCACTCAAACATGCTCCCTCCCCCCAGCCTGTTTCGCTGCTTGAGAAAGCTGCGCCTCAGTGGTGTCAAGGGAAGCTACAAGCTCACCTCGTTGCACAAACTAATCTGCTCCGAAATCAGGTGACTGCTGATCTACCTGGCTCTAACCCTGCATGCGCTATTTTGGGCTCTAGATTGTACCATGCAAGTAATCTCCAGGCAACGTTCACTCTAGTCTTCTCTGTTATGTGTCCTTGAAGCTCCTGAGCCACATGGACACATGGAAGTTGCTGACCAGTGAATGAATTTGTGCTTGCCTGATTAATTTCTAGTCAGGTGTGTTAATACTGGTCTACTGTTTTCTCCCCTTAAAATGAAATGTGGAGGAAGAAAGTCTATGGTATAATGCCGAGACAGAGGGTGATACAGTACAGTTCCTCCAGTTATTGCTTTCTTTTTCTTCCAAGAGAAGCAGTCAATTTTTATTGTTGCTGTTTCAAAAAAAGAGAAAGAGGAAACATTGGAAATTTGACTTATGCATTCATGTTGTTCAGTAAAGCTGAGAAAAAAAACATTACAATTTCTATGGCTGCTGAGTTAGGTTGCAACATTCTCCTGTGGTAAAGTCCAAGTTTACCAGATGGGCACTGTCCTGGCTCTTGTGGTTTAAAAGAGCCATTTCCAGATCCAGGGTTTCAATCTGTGTAGGAGAAGAGGTGGGCCCAGACCAGGCAAGTTGCACCCTGCGCGATGTATTTGAACAGTTCCAGGTTGAGGTCATAGTTGCATCATCTGTCAGAGTTTAAGTTATAGTGTCTTGAGGGAGATGAGAGCAGCTCAGAGGAACTGCAGGGAATAAAATTTCAATCCTACTTGCATAGAAGTGTGACTTCCTGATGAAATCTCCCTCAGTGTTTCCCTTGGAACACCTTCAGGGATAAGAGGGAGTTGACAGAAGAAGTCAATGAGAAGAGGCTTTCAATGAGCAAGGGTTAGTAAATCATTATCCAGACTGGGAGTGCCAGTTACCTGCTCACAAGTTCCTGGTGAGCTCATCTGTTCTCATTTGAATGCTCCTATGTCTTCACATTCCTTGTCAGTGAATGAATTGCAGTTTAGAAACACTGAATTGCTCTCACCTTAAGAAGCCACCTGGGTTTTTCACAGTCAGTTCATGACTGCAGATCAGGGAAAAAACTAGATTATCACATCAGTAAAGCCTGGAGAAAGAACAGCTGTTAGCAACCCTGCTTAAGATGTAGAGCAAAGGGAGGAAATATGTATTTATTCTTGATTGAAGGGAGAAGGACAGATGGCAAGCTGCCAGGGGCTTTTCCTGTGCCTCTGCTGGCCCAGCTGGGAACTGTCTGCACAGTTGTGGTTCTTGATTGGTCTGTTTGACTGGTGGTATTACTGGAGGACTAGAAAGCAGGTATGGGAAGTTTCTCAAGCCACAAATAAATATATAAATAAAACAGCTTTCAGGCATTTTTTGTCTTCTCAGACTGGCTGGGGTCAGTGGGAGTAATGCCACTACCCACAGATTGCCCAGTACCTACAAGTGCCCCCTCATCCATGCACGCGGATCTTAGACAGGGTACCAAGAGTCATCTGAAAATTTCACTGTATGTGACTTTGTCCTAAAGCATATGCAAGGGATTATGTAATCCTTCCACCCGCTGTGGTGTGGGGGTGTTAATCTCTTAATACACAGCATTAACATTTTCAGTGAACACAGATATTTTCAAATCAAGTCCTCAAAGTTTTTTCTCCTTTTATTCTTGAGCTAAGTAATACTATTGCCCAGCTTAATTTTTTGTTTCTACTCGTGAGTATTCAGGGTTGGTTTTTTATTTTCTTTTCTTTAATTTTTATTTTGATTGAAAACTAAAAAAAAAAACCCCACAAAATCAATAAAGAAGGTTAGCTTGTATTCTGAACCTGCAGGTTTTCCAGCTTGCCTTTCCAAACATGAGCAGGCAATTTTTACATTTGCTGACTTCAAGACTGAAGGTGTTAATGACAGCTGTAAATCTCATTAAGCTCTTGATAAAAGTAGGAGGGGCTGATGGTGCTCCATTTATTGAGAAGCTTCAGAATGGTAAGCCTTAAAAAAAGATTCTTTCCTTTTACCAGCAGCTGTGTTGCTGTCTCTTCTTGCCTGATAATTTTACAACCTCCATGAGAAAATGGGGTCAATGAGATCTGTTATTTCTACTGTAAAGCAAAGTCCCCCCTCCAGTGTGCATACTGCTGGCTCTTTAGGCCTTTAGCAGATACTAACAAAAACAACAGTAGGGTTTTTTTGTGAAGTCTCCTGGGGGAGTTGCTATTGCATGCTCCCAGTTACAAATCTTAGTGACTGTGCTTTTTGAAACAAAAGGGGAAATGGCTTAGAACAGCAAATTCTTGCCTTTTGACTAAGCTCCATTGCCATGCTGAATCTAAAAAGCAATATCCTTGGTGCTGCAATTATAACAGAAAAATATCTCTGTCTGTAGGAAAAAGTCAGTAAGTTGAGTCCTGGGCCGTGCTGCCCTTCTGAGAGGTGAGTCTGGCTGGAGGGAGGCTCCCAACTATCCTCCTTAATCCTGCCTCATGGATCTCTAAACTATTTAATGAGCAGTGCTTAATTACTGCAGTTCACAACATAGTCTTTGAAGAGAAATGGTCACCAGATTGTCTGAAAGCACCGGGCTGGACGTAGCCTAATACTCATGAGAGCTGAGATGCATGGTAATAAGAGAACCAGTGTGGAATAATTCCTCCTCTCTGCTCCATCACAACTGAACTCTGGTGGTGCTTGGCACTCTGAGCCTTGGCTAGGTGGAAGGTCAGGAAAACATTTGTGTTGTCCAGCTTCTGCTGGAATCTTCCCCCTTTCAGGCAGAGAGAGGAGAGAAAGATATTTTGTGGACGTGGGCATTACCTCCTTCTGGCCTCAGTTTTCCCTCAGGTTGGCAAGGGTGGCAGCTGAAACAGAAAGCGCATGGCTATGGTAGCAATGGTCTCTGCTCCGAGATCTGTGTCTGCCTTTCCCCACCTTACTGCATGAGCTGGCTTGTCCTCCAGCAGGCCTCGTGACCAGGTTGATCTCTGTCTTCAGCTCTAGCTGGAAGCAGTGAGGGCTATCAAGTGCCAGGACTCCTGCTTCCAAGCAAAGTAAATCCCACTAGTGAGAAAATCCCTGGGCTAACAAAGGACTGAAGAATTAATTCAGTGCTAGACCTGGGAATGAGAGCAGTAGCTGAGCCACCTGCACTGGATGGATCCCTGATTCCTACAACTACTCTAGAGTGAACGTCGCCTGTTGCTGATTTTGCCTTTGCCTCGGGATGTCACAATATTCATGCATTGCTTTCTAGGTTCTTTGACCTTACAAACAGGTAAACGAGAGAGGGAAAGAATGTTATTACTATTCACCGTATCTGTAAAACTAACAGCATTCAATGGTGCCTCATCTCCAGCTACCACATCTCCTGGGTTGATTCTGGTTCCATTATAGTTTGGATATTAGAATAAGGTAAAGCCAAAGGGATGGACTGGGTTTTTTTCTCCCTTTAAAATGGTTACATTAGAAATATTCATTCATAGAGGTATTTTAAGGAAGAATGAGTATTTGTGATCATTGTCTCTGATTCAGCATAAACTGTGTCTCTGTTTAAAAGGTTTTTTGGTGGTTTTGTGCAAACTCTTGAAATGTAAAGTTATTCAGTGAGTGTAGCAGCGAAACAGGGGTTTCTGGGTGGAAGCATCATAACCCCTTCTCCCCCTGTCTGTTCCTCACAAAGTCTACTTAACTTTTGAATACTTGCCAGTTGTGTCTTTTTCCCGGGGAGACTTTCTCCTCTGATCTTGAGTACAAAGCCTTAGCCTTGCCTTGGGCAGCAATGAACAACCCTCTTACAGTTGGAGCTAGATGGAAAGCAGGAGCTTCTGTGGCCTGCTCATAAGTCAAGAGAGAAACCAAGAGTGTAGGAATCCTACACAATTCTGTGAGGAACAGGATTCTGAACTGCAAAATATTTTTAAGCCCTTTTGCCTATCAATCTTATTGTTGTGTGTATGTGTCACTAAGGAGCAGTAAGCTGGATTTCTTTAAGCTGGCACAAAGAAGATAAAACTTGATTTCTAGAAGGGGTAGGAATCTGACTGCAGGCTCGTAGGGAGATCCAGTTCCTGTGGCTTGTGAACTGTGAACTCTTTGCAGAGTCCTGTGGTATTGTGACATTCCTGCTGTTGTCGCATGTATAGGCACTCATGCTGACCTTCTTGATAAGATGTGTTGTCAAGTTGCTCTTGCAGGGATTTTTCCATCCTGTAACCCACTGCACAGGGTTATGGGAGAATGCTGTGCTGTTGTAGATTACAGAATAAAAATATTTTATTTAGAAAACTTTGAGTTTTAAGTCAGGGCACTGAAAAGAGGAAGAGATGACCTGGGACAAATGTAGGAAGGGGAATGTGCTTGTTGCTGGTGTCTGCTGTCAGCAATAAACCGGGATCATCCCTTTTGTCACTGAAACCTGACAGAATTCATCCATCAGTGTTGGGATCTGTCAGTGTCTAGGTCCAATGAACAGATCAAATTTAGACTCTCAGCTGGGAGAAAGAGGTCGTGTATGAGGCATACTGCTTTTGGTGTTGGTGGCTGACAGCCAGCCAGGGATTGCGTTTGTGTGAGACCACTGAAACCAAGATGTGCTGCTCCAGTCCTGCAGCCTGGCCTCCTGCTGGCACAACTCATGCTTTGCATACTCTTCCTTGCTTCTCCAGTCGGCTTTGTGGGAGAGCTGTATCAGCCAAGGATGCAGACCTCCTCCCTTCCTCAGAAGAGATGGGGCTTTGGCATGACCTTAGCTGAGCATAAAGACTCCATATGAGGGAGGATTCTTCTCTAATGCCATTTGGGATGGATTTCAACTCTTTCTGAGACCTGGCAAGGGACAGAGGCCCCTATTATCTTCATCTATATCCAAGCTGGAGGCTGAACTGCCTGACCAACTCCATTCAGTTTTTGAAGCCAGGGAAATTAATAGAACTTAAAACACATTAGTTGTTGTTTGAATTACTTTCTGTGTATACGAATGAGTATCCATTGAGAGAAAGCCTGAGAGTAACACATTCACGATGAAGGGGCATCAGGTCACCTATGATGCAACCCTGGTTCCTGGGAGACTCACTTGGGATCTGATTACCTCATGCCAGAATTTTGCCTGGTCTCCCAAAGAAGTCAAAAAGAGTCACAGTTGTCTCAGCCCTGGAGGGTATTTGTCTGTGCTGGAGCTGACAATCTCCCTTCTCTGTTATTAAGGCTGAAGAAGAGTTAGTAAAGGCACAGAAGGTGTTTGAAGAGATGAATGTTGATCTGCAGGAAGAACTGCCTTCACTATGGAATAGGTGAGTGCTGGAAGTTTTCCCAAGAGCTCGTTGGAAGGAAGCGAATAACCAAGCTGTTGGTGTGGACTGGGTATGTGCTCCTCTTTTCTGGATCATCTCAGTCTGTCCTAGGATTTTCCCCCCCGGCCAGATTCACCCTGTGCTTTCTCGGCTTTGCTTCATGATTTTCCTGAAAAATACAATTTTACCACAGAGAGAAACTGTGTTTCTCTACTTGTCCAATTAATCGTTTTGCCCTACCAACTCCGCCCAACTTTACTGGAAGACTTGAGAGACCATGGATTTGCCGTAGTGGCTGTGGTGATGAAAAGGGGAGTGAAAGAAAAAGACTGACATTTAGCTTGAAAGATGAACTGTAGGGCAGCAGAGGCTGATTTATGGGGAGAACACAGTGGAAAGCAGTCCAGATCTTCCTAGGAGTGTCCCACTTCAGTATTTTTGAACACAACGATCATGTATGGGTTGGCAGTGCTGGTCTGTGGGGAATGGAGAGTGGGCAGCAGCAGGGTGGGAAAGTGAAGTGTTGATGTCTGCCTTCACTCCCCTTTCTGTCCAGCCCGGGGTAGGTGTCCTTGCTCAAAGCAGCCTGCAGGCCTGACTGAGGAAAGAGCTGGGAGGGATACAGGCATCTATCTCAGTGTTTCCATGTGCAGAACCATGATGCTGCTGGCCTTGGTAGAGCACTCTCTGTTGGCAGCTGGCAGGCTTGCTAGAGGCAAGTGCGTGACAGGCAGCTGCTGAGATTTTAAGGTGCCACAGGTTGTTCACAGGCTTCTGCTACCCAGCTGCTCCTTCTGCTTCCCTATTGCTTTCTGTGTCTATCCTGTGCTTTCATACTTTTTCTGCCTCTGAAGCAAACAGTTCATGCTTTTTTGCTTCCCTTGTTGCTGAGAGACTTCAGAGGGAATTAATGTCTGTCACCCTGCTAATTCCCCCAGCTCTCCCAACACTCTGACTGCATCACAGCCTCCATCCTTTTTCCATCTTCCTATTCTGGCACTTTTTTCTTCCCCCTTCTTTCATATTTTTTTTTTCCTCCCTGCCCTGCACCTTTCTCTCCCTTTAACCAGCACAAATTCAGATCCTATCCCTAGTCTCCTTCTCCCCTTGGACACGCCCTGCCAACCCACTCTTCCCACATGTACCAGACCTGACAGAGTTCAATTTGAATGAGAATGGTGGGTGGAAGGTAGCAGAAGGGGCAGAACTGAAAAGTGTGGGGAAAGCATTGTGTCCATTAAATTCTTCTGTCTTGTTTTTCATTTGGCAGTCGTGTTGGTTTCTATGTCAACACATTCCAGAGTATAGCAGGCCTAGAAGAGAACTTCCATAAAGAAATGAGCAAGGTAAGGCAACTAACAGCTTATCCTGCTTATCCTCTCTTCACTGCTAGTAAAAAACAATAGCAACAACAGCCACCACCACCAAACAAACAGACAAAAAAACAACCAAAAAACTGGCTGGAAAAAACAGCCCTGAGTCAGAGAAAAATATAAACCCTTAGGTTTTTTTCTTTGAACAAAGGCTGTCTGACATAGTAATTCAAAGGGATGGAGCACAGAGAAGAGACTGCAAGGCCATGCAGCAGTGGGGAGTTTGTGTCACTTGACAGCACTTGTTTGCATATCCATAGAGGAAAGGAAACCCAGTCTCAGACCTGTAACCTATATCCTGGGCACACTCAGCATGGTATCTACTTTCCTTCTCCTCCTCTGCTACCTGGTAGCAGGTTGCTGTGTACCCTTATCCAGCCTAGCTGTGGGTTGAAAACAGCAAGGAATCTGCCAGTCTGCAAGTTGGCTAAAGACTGAGACCTGCCTCACTCCAGTCCCTCAATAAGGCACTTCCCTGCAGTACCTCTCTGCTTTAGTTTGTTTCCTGCCCTGTGACCCAAAAGAAGGCATTTGAGTACTTAGCATGGCCCTTATATGGGCTACCAATTTGTCATGAGCTGGGAATCACAGCAGTAAGAAGTGTTGTAAGCTGGTGGTGGCAAGCTGGATCCTGGTGCTCTGTGCAACTACCCAAAGGAGACCTCAGGACCAGTGTGTGGGAAACTTGTCCATTGCCAGTATAATTTACAAATATGTTCTTGTTCTTTCAATTAAAAGCTAGAGAAGTCTCCTGAATTCCTTAGGTCTGTATGCTGCTTCCAGTAGTTGCACACCCTCTGTAAATGTTGCACTAATCTTGAGGAGGGACTGAGAGTCCAGCTGGAAAACCCTTATATTCCCTCCACTCCCCAATGTCATGCTGAGAACAAGGCAGCTGCTAAGCAATGGGAAACATTATAGTCCTTCAATTCCCAACAGTCAGGGGCCTTCTGACTTGGTGTAATGCATCAGTTTTGAGCCCTGCTGACATTTTGTGAGGTCTTTTCCAATTAATAGCCTGCCCTTCTCCACTGAGAATAGGGAGGATTGTTATAATTATCAGTTTGTTGTTGTTAACTTACATTCAACAAAACATGGGAAAGATGCTTGTTAGACAGGAATTCTCTTCTTATATGATGTCAAGATTTTTCTTTCTTGAGGAATTTTGTATGAGAGCAGGGCTTTTGCTTTGTTCCATAAAAAACATCTGTTTCTTATTACTGCTACAGCATCCCATTAACTGCTGGTGTTGCCTGCAAAATGCCTCCAACACTGATTGCATGGGATTCCTCCTCCTACCAGTGATAAATCTGGTGTCTCATCTTATTTATGGATTGGCTGTTTCAGAGTAGGAGTGTCTGAAGTGACTGTTGCAGCCTTTGGTGCCAGGGAGTGTTTAACCCCTAATTTCTGCAAAGATATCTGGATCCTGCCTAAACCTAGATAGCCCAGGTAGACTGTGAAGTTAAAGCTTGTTGGTTGGAAGTCCAGTTGCCTTTGACTCCGCAGTTGAAATGGCCATATCCCAAGCTTTGATAAGTAGGTCTGAGGAACAGATTTTGGCTACAAATCCAGAGTGAAGCTTCAGTTCTAGCACATGGACCTGTAGATAAACACTCATCCTGCTTCTGCAGTGACACCTGGCAGCACACCAGCAGGGCCAGGTGATAGAGAAGCTAAGAGCATGATCTGTAACGAAGACAGAACGTTCCCATGAGGAATCAGCATCTCTTCAACACTTCAATAGCATTTCATACCCCACAGAGAAGTGGAAACAGATTTAGGGTTGCTCTCTCTTGGGATAGCCAAATATGTGTGCATATCTGGACACAAGCCTGTGTTTGGTCAGTCTGTGCAGGCCAGCCCAGACTCTCTTCTGGCACTCGTGCTCTTTTCTCATTCTTTTTCTTTTTTTTGTTTTTGTATTTTGCAGTTGAACCAAAATCTTCATGATGTCCTGCTGGGTCTAGACAAGCAGTACTCAGGCAATGCCTTCCCTGTTAAAGCACAGCCCAGGTCAGTAACTGTGGGTAGTGTCTTTTCCTCAGCAGGGGAGGAGGGACAGGGAAGTCTCTACCCAGGGGTGTTGAAACCTCCATGCTGTCAGTTGGAAGTGATTTGACTACCTGCCAGTGCCCTCCTGAGACTTCCTAGAACATGTTCAAGATTGCACTTCTTGCTGCGTGACACAATACAATACTTCTTACCTTTCTAGATTAGCATCTGGAGGCCTAAACTTTCACTAGGTGCTGATTTGTAGGCAACTGATTCTCAGCTCTGCTTTTTTAAAGTCTAATTCCATGCACTGACATGTGCTACTGAGCTGCCCTTCCTTCTGGGTCCAGTTGCCCAGCACCTGGCCTGTTCTTTCCCTCAAAAGCTTCCACCATGTACCTATGGGTTGAGCACCAAGAGCCCATTTAGTTCCCCAGCCTCCTCTTTGGCCCTCCAGACTTGGAATTGCTGTTTTGCCAAAGCCTTATGCCCATCCTATGTACCCAGCTGAAGCAGATTTCTGTGTGTTGAGGAAGGAGTTGCAGCCTCACTAATATGAGGCCTCCTGACCTCAGAGCACTTTCAATCTGCATGTATGCAAGGAGTGAGTGTCCTCTGAGCCTTTAGTTTTCTTTGCTCAGCTGGGTCCTATTGTATATGGTTAAGTGCAAGTCTGCACATTCTCTAGCACTGAGAAGGGAGGGAGAGTTTGGGCTCTGGATTAGGCTGACTGGCTCTCATCCAAGTGTGTGAGTGATGAAATAGTGTTGGGCTCTGGCTTCCAGCTGCTGCTAATCCCACGTGCTGGGCAAGGAGGAGCACAGCCGAAGTCCTCAATTGGTGTATTGATGGAGGGAGGAGGTGAAGTCAGCATGAAGTAAGGGCAAGCTGTGGTCTGAGTGCATTGATTCAGAAGGGGTAGATCAGCTGTTGAGACCTCTGTGCTCCCTTGTCTCTCCTCCCAGTTTAACCTTCTGTTGCAGTCATGCATAGATGACTTGTGTGCCTTCTTCCTCCTGTGCGGTGTTTGCCAGCTCTAAAGAAAGAGGAAGTTTGAGCTGAATTTGGCCCCTGAATTTTGGATTGCTGACACCAGATTTCAGAGATGCTAGTAGGAGTGCTACTTGTGAAAATGATGTCTTCTTCCCAAGTTAGCATGAGGTGTCTGTTGATCACCCCAACTCAACGAGACTGAAACATTGTGTGGAGGCAGTGGTGCCCATCCTCTTGCTTCCATGGGCCATGTTGTCTCTGTTAGTAACATCCTCCAGGGTCCTTGGAGGAGGATGAGGTATTATGACAGATAAAAGCTATAGCCATTGCTTTGTCCAGCTCCTTCCTCCTCCTTTCTTTCTTCCTTGATGAACTGCAGGCTGCAATGACAGTCTGGCCCAGAGATGTTCATTGCTGTTGTGGCATGAAGTTTCAGGCCTGAAAGAGCTTTCAATGAACAAATTACCTGCCCTCACGATTCCTGCCCCCACAAACCGCAGGCTTCGTCTGGGACAGTCATGGGTGTTTCAGCTGCAGTTCTGTGCTCTTTGTCTGGCTATGAGACCACATGGTCCTAAAACCTGAAACAGAGCACACACAGAAGTCCCTGTGTGGGGAGCAATCTGAGTGCTGCTGCTTCATCTTGCTGCATCTTGGCTGAGATGCCAGACCTGCTCCAGAGCAACTCTCTTCCTCCTGAGCGCAGTGAAGCAGGGTTTTGTAGGAGGATGTAGCAAAGGTTTGCCAAGGTAGTAAATCTGTTTTGCAGTGACCAGGAAATGCTGTGAGGCACTTCTGTCTCTGCTGTACATCTGGCCTCTCATTGTGGCACAAGGCTGGAGTGAGAGTGTGTGGGAGGAAATAGCTTACTGTGGTCTGCAGTAGGAGCAGATGCTTCCCTAACCCTTTTCTACTGGGAAGGGGATTGGAGATTGATACAATGTCAGGAAATGAATGAGCAGGTGTGAGAAGAGAGGCAATTATCTGTACACATCATTATGACATTCGTGTGAGGCCTTACAGAAATACTACTGTGGTTGATGAATCTGATACCAGCAGAGTATCACAGTAGCACAGACCAGCTGTTGTATTTCTGGGAACCTCAGGCATGGATTTGGGATTTGTTTCTGAAAGAGTTTGAACATTCAGGGTTCAGGTGCCCGGAAGAGCTAGGAGATCTGTAACGTTATCATAGTATCATTGGACAAACTGGAAAAAAACATGGTAGGAAAGCTGATGATTAAGTTCCAAATATAAGACTCTGTGCAGATCACATAAGTCAAGGAAAATGGGGAGCTTGTTTCTTTTGCAGCAGTATTCACAGTGGAGAGTGAGCAGCTGTGAAAAAAGAACTTTTACAGGACTCTAGTGGTCTATACAGTTTCCTTTTTCTTCTTCTCCATGTGCTCCATGGCCCCATGTTCCAAAGAGCAGGGAAAATTCTAGTTTGCTTACATGGATATAGACCTTTCACAGGCATAAAAACTGTTCTCCTGCTTTCTCCAAATCAGGCCATAGCTTTCTAGGAATGAAGGGAAATGTGTGTGTGTGTGCGTGCCTCTGTGTGAGAGAGAGGGGAGATCCTGTCATCTTAATTACAAGTTTTGTGGCACCACATAAATGGGTGCATGGAAGCTTCCTGGTTTAACTGTGCCATCCTGTAACTGAAATGATTTGCGTGCCATCCTCAACAGAAAGAAAACTAAACTGTTCGCCAGGCTGAGGAAAAAGATGAGCAGGTACCGGTATGGAGAGCAGCATTTCAATACGTGTTTGATTTAGTTCCTAAAACTGGAGAGGCTGTTGCTGGACTCTAACAGCCTGGCACGTGTTAACCCTGTGGTGGGAGAGGGGTTCTCTGCATGTGTTCATGGCCTGCTGAGTCCTGCTGAGATCTCTGTGTCTGGATAATCCCATTAACTGCTTGTGTGCCTGATCTGAATCCTTGCTTCTTTTCCTGTCTAAGAAGGCAGTGTGAAAACTCAGGCATTGTCTGTCCACTTGTTTTTATGTGATGGAAAATGCAGTGCCATGTTTTCCATGGGAAATATGATCAATTTTAGGTTTTTAACACTTCTAGCTTTAACTGGTGGGTTTACCCATTTGAACAGGTCTGAAATGCTGTATTCTCATTTCCTGCCTGGCCACGGAGGACCAATAGACAGGTCTTTCACACTCAGAAGTTCTGTCCTACCTACCTGTTGCAGTTGGGAGGATGATGATGTGGGAGAAGGACACTTCCAGCTTTGCTCCTTACTTGCTCCGTTTTTGAGGATCCTCACTGTCTTGCTCTAGCCATTTAAAATTTTGTGCAGGGCTGAAGGAAAAGGAAGTCTGTTGTCTTGTATAAGGACTAATGCCTGCATCTTGCCTTTCAAGACAATGATGGCATTAATTAACTGGATTGCTACAATGCATAGAGTTACCATGGGTTGAGGACTCTGACAAGAGCATGCTCTGGAGAAAAGTGGGAATTGCTGCATAATTCCTCTAATTTTCATTTATTTTTACTCTTTGTGTTGATACTCCCTCCATGGGGCTCCTATAGGAAGGAAAAAACCTAAATTATCAAGATGGTGTCCTGCAAGCAATAAAAGCAAGTGCTGGTGGATTGGTATCCTTGCTTTTGTGATTCTGGCTTCCTGCTGCCTAGAGCAAGTCATGCCCTTCTCTTTGTCTCTGCCATGCATCCTTTGTAAAGTGGGAGGTTGGAGAGTGGAGAATAGTAATTGCACAGGGAAGCTAATTCTTGATACTTACATCTCAAATGAAGAGCAGTGAAGCAATGTCTTGTGTTGTTACTCTTCTGAGGTTTTCTACTGTAGGAAAAGGAGGATTCACTGGAATACTTTTCTGGATGTCTGTCTCTAGCCTTGGTTGGACTGGTGGTGTACCTGCAGCAGGCAGGAAGTCTAATATTTGCAGTCACTGAGAACAGATGGATGCTACAGCAGAAGGAGAGCTAATAAATCTCACCTCAATGAGCTCTAGCCACAATGTCCTCCTGCTCTGCCTTGATAAAATCCAATTGGCCCAGCAGTTAAGGTACCTGACCGGGGCTCTGCTGGGGATTTCTGCTGTCAGAGCAGCTGCTGGGGTCATAGAGAAATGTGCAATCCCTGGTGCAGGGAAGAAGGGCCTGGGGCTTGGTCAGTCTTTTATCTGCAGAAAGAATGTACATTTGTGCCATCATAGGTTTGGGTATGTAGGTGCTCTATTTTTTTTTTTTTTAATAATTCTTCAGTATGCTTTGGTGTAAAAAAATTAATTACTTTTGGCTAGAAGGCCCTGTGTGAGCCTTAGCTGAGATGCCAACCTTTTCTTCTTTTTAACCTGAGAACTTGGAAGGAACTGGTCTGTTTTTGCCATACTGGAAAGTAGATTTCATCCTCTAATGTAGGATTGTTACAAGTGCATGGGAATCTCATCTGCAGATTTTACCCTGCTCTTCCAGATCAAATGAAGCAGCCCCATGAAGGGTCTGGGAGCTAAGCAGCACTTAAAGAGGCTGGGGGATTTTTACTTTCCTTTCAGCTGGAGTAACTGCATTAGACCCTGTTCCCAGCTCTCTATTTGCAGAAGAAAGTTGACACCCCCTTCCCTTCCTCACCTGATATTTCTGGGTTTGGCATCACTTTCCAATTGCTCATGGGAAGGAAAAAGACAGAGCAATGACCTTGTTGTTTTGGCTTGCTTTTACTGTGGTACTCGTGTTTGGTCAGTAGATACAGTCCCCACACTCTTGCTTTTTCCTGTGTTTCCTGGAGCAAGCAGTTAGTTGGAGACAGAACTTTGCTCTGTGTGGGCAGTATGCACTCCCTGAGGACATGTGAAGGACAGAGGGTCTTGGTGACTGTCTCTCTTGATGCTGGTTGCACTGGCTAAATTTGTGCAACAAGTGCAGGAATGAAGGTGCCGCTCAGGGGGCTGAAAAAGGCTCAGCCAAAATTAGCACTGGCATTTTCCTAGGGGGACTGGCCAGCACATCAAACAAGCTGTAAATAGTAGTGACTTCAATGAAGTCTTTAGCGTGGGGCCCTCACAGCCCAGTTTCTTCCCCTCATCCTACAAGGGCTGACTCATATGGGAGCTTTTTACCAATATATCTCCAAATTAAGCAATTGCCAGGCACCAGAAATAAGGCACTACAAAGCTGCTTCATGGCCTTTAGAAAATAAGCCTAAGCTTCTTTCTCACTGGGAGAAATGGCCTTTTTAAGTTCCTAGAAGGAAAAGTTTACCCTTGTCTTGGTAGGCCAGCTGATAGCCAGTAGTCCCAGTATTCCCTGTGTAGTCTGAGCATTTGAGAAGTCTTGGCAGTCTAGGTGTAGATCACTCTGTCCCCCATCTCCAAAGTACTTTCAGTTCTGGGGAAGGTAACATGGTTTCCCACCCTCTCCCCCCCCAACTCCAGCATCAGAGGACGTTTTCCATAATTTCGTGCTGTTTCCTGGTTGCCCCCATTTAGATCAGTAGTTCCTTACCTTCAGCCTTCAGCTGTTACTATTTTGAATCCATAGCACAACCTTGTAAATTTTGCAGAATCCGTCACACAACCCACTGTATTGAAATGATGTCTGGGAACCTTTGAGGAAGGACACTGTAGGCATATCCAGTGAGACTGAAGAGCTGCGAGGGTTGGCGTACATGTTCTTTAGTCTCTCCCCTTTTTCCTTTTCATTTCCCTGTTTTTCCCCTTGGTGTGTGTGCCCCTGGTTGAGAGCTGCTGGCAGAGAACGTCATGGTGTTTGTTGCATCATGTTGGTGTGCTGCTGGCATCAGTGTCATCAGAAGTGTCCGACCTGCATGTGGACCTGAGAACAAGTGCTTTGTGGGGAAATGTGCGTGTGGGATGTGGATATGGGGAGAAACTGGGGGGAATGGGTGAGGGTGAAGTGAATGAAGAGGTAATGCGATGGGGAGCTTGAAAGCTGGAATGCTGACCAGGGTGAGATGCTTGCTTGGAAGGGGAGGTTTGTTGAAATGCCTTGCTATCCCTTCTTCCTTTTGTTATCCCCTAATTGTAAACAAATATTTAGGAATGAGGCCATCATGCATGTTAGTCAATGACCACCATAACTTAGGCATCCAAGTGTGAGTGGATGTACATGTCTGAAACTCTGGGCCATCTTGAGACAGAGCAAAGAAATAAATGACTTGATGTCCCTTCAGAATCCAGTCTGCATTGCTCTAGTTCTGACTCTATGCCAGGATTTCTTGTATCAAGTTGTAGGAAAGGATCTGTTTCTTTCAGGCTCTCTCAAGGCCTTCAACTTCTCAAGAAGTATGACTTTATAAATGGAGGCAAATATCACATCCTGTAGATGAGGTTGCACAGCCTTTTTGCAATATGCTGTGATGTTCTGTTTTCAGCTGTGTATAGGTTTGCCAAACTGTAACCACTTCTGCTGAAATATCCCACACCAGTGTGTATACTTCTGTATGACTTGAGATATATTGATTAGTTGATTTTTTGAGAGCTGAATTTCAGCAGAGATATTCAGCTGTTCCAGAGAATTTGGTTGAAAAAACAGTTTTACCTTCATCCCTGTTGAAATTCTCTGGTAACCAACATTTTACTAAATTTTCATGATTCTGTACTTTGAATCACTGACTTGACACCTAGCCAAGGCACCCCTCTAGGGAAAGGCGTGTGCCTCTTGCCATTCCTTTGAAAAATCTGCCCAAATCTGTCCAAGCTATGAAGCAACAAATGCCATTGGCATATACTTCTTGCAGCTTAATTCCCTGAAGAATCCCTTTGTGTGTCAGAAACAGTTCTGGAATAAAGACCAACTGGGAAGACTTTTCATAATAGAGAAATCTCTATTAGCAGCTGTAACCTCACTGTTTCTTTGCTGTCTGGAATGATCTGTGAAACCTCCGGCTAGTTTGCCTCTCTTCTAGCTTAGCCAGTTGTACCACATAGAGGGAAATTATATTCTATGGTTACAGCCTTATTCAGGTATTATGAATCTATTAGTCATAACCCATACAGGTATCAGTAAACCATCACACAGAAAAATTCTGATCTGTAGAACTTAAATGAACAGCAAAGGACTCCTTTCCCCATCTGCTTCCCCAGCATTAAAGACTATGACTTAATGTAAGGCACTTAGGTTAGAATCTAGCAAAATAAGTATGCCTGGTTGTTTTGTTTTTTGTTTTTCTGTGTCTGAGGCAAATATATCAATTCTGTAGGAATTTAGTGAGTAGCCTGCTGCAGAGTAATTTAACTGCAGTGTGTTGGACTGCAAGTGACTCAGCAAAGATGCTTCTCAGAAGCTTGTTGAAGCTTCAAATATCTTCATCATGTGTCTGGGCAGTGAAGCAAAGAGATAATGGAGGCCACTGATCTAGTCTGATTAGCACAACTCCTCCTAGGCCTGGCTCAGACTTCTCTCTCTTTCTCTCTCCCTCTCTCTCTCTCTCTCCCTTTCTCTCTCCACTTCCTTCAGTGACAGCACCCCAGCGAAAGCAAATAAAAGCCCCTCACCTCCACCAGATGGATCTCCCATCACCAGCCCTGAGACCAAGACTGTCAACCATGAGCTGGAACCATCCACTTTGGAAGCGCCTGGGGCAAGCATCCCAAAGTCACCATCTCAGGTAGTGTCCCCATGACATTGACCATGTCTCCACAGTATGACTGCTGATGGCACACGCTCTGTGAGTCAAAGACATCCAGCAGTTGCTTTTTTGGACCTCATCCTGCTACTGAGAACACAGAATGTGACATGATGGTTGTTCTCTTTCACTGGTTCCTGAGAAAGTTCCTGAGAATTCAAGTTGCTTCTTGGTCATCTCTATATCATATAGGGAATAACTGAGTATCTCTGAATGGCTTTACAGAGTGAAGGCCAGTAATATGTTTTGCTGTCTGATATGATGGCCAAGAAGATCCAGGGAGGATGGAGTTGTAGCTAGGCGAGGAAGTTTGTTCTTTACATTTGAATTAATCTGCGAAATTCAGTGGTCCAGTTTCTTCTCAGGAACTTCTGTAGCTGAAGAAGGTTAAAATAAAAAAGTTTATTATTGATAAGGAGATCATCTGTACTTTGGATGTTTTACTTTACTACCAAGATAACATGTTATGCTAAAAATAAAGCGGTTATCTTCTTATGTTATGAAGAAATTATGTGAGTTCCAGGAAGAAGACTGTCCATTATATGGAGTCTGATGCCTTCTATATGGCCTTTGTTAAGTCTTTCCAAACACAGGAGACAGCCAACAGCATGTTCAAAACAGTAGATATAGCTACTCAGCATATCATATGATATGTTTGACTTTGGGATTTAAGGAAAATAAAACATTTACTTCCTCTTCCTGTCCCACTGTCACTGAGTGGGAGAAAAGCTTCGGAGGGAAAAGTAGTAACTAGGCCAAATTTATGTCTGGTCCCAGTCTTTGTATCTCAGTAAGTGGGACACTAGGGAGTAGTCTTCCAGGAAGACCTAAGTTGAGAGGTTCTGGCCAAACTGGCATGGGAAAACCTATTGCCTCTGAAAAGAAATGGGTGCAACCCGTAACTACTTTGCCATTGCCATATGTAGCAGCATGATTCCAAATCCAGGCCTGTGGGATAGGCTGTCTCCTGTTTCTGGAGAGCCTCTCAGAATATTTTTCTCTCCACTGCATTTTTTACTTTTATGATTATCCAGGGACAGGAAGGGGATATTTTTGCATTGGCAAAAGGTTCCAGCCCTGTGAGATGTGTGGATGCCTGGCAGTGTCGTTTTCAGGACTTCTCCAGGGTCTCTGCATAGCTCAGCTTGCACAGCCTAGAGTGGCTTCACTATGACCCTGGCTAGGACCTTGGAGTAGGCTGTGTGTATGGAGGAGAGAAGATAGTCTATCCACAATTGCCTTTCTGTTGTGGGCTTGTTTTGATTTTCTTTTACCCCCCACCACGAGATTTTCAGAACTTGACTAAAATTTTGAACAAGAAATTTTACAGATTTATTAAGCTGTTCACAGCAGACTTCACTCACCTTGCCTGTGGACTTGTCTTAATTAGTTTGGCTTCTTCCTTTTCCTTTAAATAGCACAGATAACCTTTGTTTTTGCCAGCCTGCAAGTGCTTTCTTATTCACTTGCTGCCTGCCTGCCCGCCTGCCCACAGGAATGGGGCTAGAATCACCCCTTGCCAAGCAAGCAGAATATTCAAGTGCAGCCCTGCTGGAACCTTGGATGGGCCTCAGGATGAGACTGAAATGGTATTTGCAGCTAATGCTGCCACCGCCCGGCAGCTCGTTCCCAGTCTATATTTAATTCATCGCCCAGGCATCACTACAGTGAAGAGCAAGAGCTCCACTCCATACTCACTACCTGATAAGAGATGGAGCTGGCTCCAGAGGGAGGGAAGACAAGGGCAGGAGTTTCACACTCAGAACCAAGCCTGGTGTCTGTATGGATAAAGTCTAGAAAAGTGTGTGCCAGCTTGCCAGCCAGCTGGGAAACACAAGTGTCTGCTCTCTCAACAATGCTCAACTTTAATACTGAAGTCTTCACAGGTCTTATTACTTTTGACCTCTGGGTAAGTGATTTGTTCAACAGTCCTCCAAGAGAGGCTGGGGGGCCTCACCCTCTGTGGGAGGATGGACCAAAATGCAAAAAGCAAGACCAATTCTCTGGCCTCTTCATGTCTGAAATACTAACACAAACCATAAGCAAAGGCTGTGGAAAGAAAGATGGCAAAACAAGAGTGGCGAATAAATGCTAACTAAATTTTGAACTGTTCCCTGTACCACAAAAAAACCCCAAACCTCTTTTACTGTCCTTTAATTCTTGAGAACAGTTTATTTCTGTCTTTTAGAAGAAATGAATGCTGTCAACACTCTGTGTAGTAATTTGATGATGACATGGGACTTCAGGGAGTCCGTGAAACTTCAAGGGTCAGACTTCTGCTCTCAGTTACACCACTGAAGTGCTGTAATGAGACTTTTGAAATCAGTGCAGCTATGTTGAATTTGGACAGGTAAAACTCTGGGGGATCCAAGTCAGCAGAAAAATTTTAGAGGATTTGCATTATTCTAGGCAACAAAGTTTTTAGTGAGTGATTAATTTGTGGGTATAACCCAACATCAGTATATAGTCATCTTGACTTTGAAATATGATTTTAGTCTGCTACTGGAGGTAATGCTGGATAGTGTGGAAGTGGTTGTCTCCAAAACACTAATGCATTGGAAGGAAGGAGAGTAACTATAGTAGAGAAATAAATAGCAGAAAAGTTGTGATATTTTTTACTTTAGAGTTAGTAATTGGAGCCTTTCATTTCTGCAGAGGGTAGCTCGGTTCTGAGAATAGCTTTTCCCTGAAATTTCTGGTCTCATCTTGCAAGCAGAGGGTTTTCAGGAAGGGATTGTTTTCAGGGAGTATGGACACACCACCTTCTGCAAACAGTGAAAAGTTGGAAGAACACATTATTTTCATTATTTCCCCTATTTAGCCAAACAGGGGAAAACTGTGTGTTTTCATACACACTCTCTCTAAAGTAGGTTAACCAGGCACATCCTTAGGAATCTAAATAAATGCCTTGTAGAGCTCAGTTATAAGTTGGAGGAGTGTGAACACAGGACTAGGAGCCATGGATATCTGTGTTTCAGATCTGGTCTTGACACTAATAGACTGGGTGCACGTTGTCAGGTCTCTGCTGCCTTGGGATCCTAGGTATGATGAGAAGATCAAGTAGCTGTAAAACTGCATTGTAAATGGAAAGCATTGTCACTGCTGAGCAGTGCTTTGGTGCTGGGAATTTGTATAGCTGCTTTGTTCCAACACAGTAGCAGCTCCTCAAAGTCTGATTTGATCTAGAAATGATCATTAAGCTTTAGGCACAGAAAAATGTGAAAAGGATGTGGATCAGTTGATTTAGGGAGGGTCTACCACAGCTTCCACAGGGTTGTGAATGCAGTGTCAGGCTGAGTCTTTAGCATGATGGTGGGTATCAGGTAGTAGCGTTACCGGGTCAGATGGTTTTATGCTTTCCCTGGAATCTCCATTTGGAAAACACAACTTCATTAGTGTCTGTGCTCATTGGTGAAACTGAGAGCAGAGTTGGCTTCACAGCAGTCGTGGCTTCTTGGGAGTTTGAGTTGTTCTTGTCTAAAGCTAAGATGCCATCAAGAGCTCCTTCAGAACCTTTCTTACACTGCCCTGATAACCAGTGCACCAGGGAGCCAGTACTGGGTGGATCAGTCTGTCCTCATGGTCACCTGCCCATAGTAGAACAAATTGAGCCTATTCCCTTAGGTATGGTAAGTACAGTAAAGGCAGCGCTGGCCTGCTCTGTTGGATCATATTCTCAGTAATTGATCTGTTCCCTTCCCAGTGATTCTTTTGAAGGTTGCACATGCTTTAATTATGTATGCATGTCCTGTCAATGCATATTAATTGTGTTACGCTTCTCCTCTGCAGAGGGAAACTTGCCCACGGCTGAAGTGTAACTAATGATGCCAAACCTTCTCTGGAGGCGTGTGGTTGTTTATTTTGTTCCAATACAGCCCTTCACCCCCCCATTCCCTCTCTCTTCAGATGGAGTTGATTGGACCCTGCTCTATGCCAGTGATTGTGATTTCCCTCACCTTCAGTTTTTGTGACTAACCTGGTTCCTGTCTTTGGTTTTTTTGGGTGTCGCCGTCTGTGCTGTGGCCATGTGCTCACTTGCATGCAGTTGAGGAAAGGGCCTCCGGTGCCTCCGCCTCCAAAAGTCACCCCCTCCAAGGAGATCAAGCAGGAGAACATCATCAGTCTGTTTGATGACAATTTTGTCCCTGAGATAAGTGTGACAACCCCTTCGCAGGTTAGCTGCTATGCCCTGCCTAATTTTTGTCTGCCTCTGAACTTTTCCTTTCAACCTTTCTTCTCTTTGGAGGTGTTAAGTCATGAAACCTGGTCAGGTGAAGGAGGAAAGGAAGCTCATCATTGGACCTTGGAAGGCAGTTAGATAGGGGGCTATCTTAAAGGGGAGGGTGGCTATAAGGCAGCCTTGAGTAACACACTGCCCTTTGAGGGCTTTCATTCATAGAAGAAACAGGAGAAATGCAGCTGGTCAAGATGCCAGAAAGTAATCACTGCATTTGTTCAGCAGCAATGCACATGGATTACAGCTCTCTTCATATCCAATGGTATGCTCTCTCCAGATTCACTGATCCCAAGTGTGGATGAAGCATGTCTTTTTCTGCTCATGTATGATCCTAACTGCTGACCCAGGTATCTCAACCAGTTTTGGGAGAAGGCAGTTTTTTGCTCTCTGTGCTTTTACGCATGGATTTTGTGGCTTAAAGCCCACACCTGCCTAAGAAAGACCAACAGGAATTACATGAAGTTCTCTTTGCAAAGAATAGAGGCCTGCAGTTAGATAGGCAGGACTGTGCCTGCTGTTGAGTTAGGACTGCTTATATAGTCTGTCAGTATTTCCTGTCAGATGGCACCTTTTGAAGCCCTGAAAAATGAAAAACACTTTCCCTTTTATTTACATCACTGCCAGAGAGGATGCCCAGGTAGGGAGTTCTGTGTTGGATCTAGGTGAATGGCAGTCCTTATGTGTATAAGAGCCTGACCAGATTTCTGGCTGTATCATGAAATACCTGCATATACTTTATATATTTATATATATGTATAAATGTATATATATTTTTCTCCCTAAATGCTTGTTAAAGCACAAATGATGTCTCTATTAGTGCTCATCTGTGACTCATTCCCTAACTTCTCTTTGCATCATGCTGCTCCACTGCCTCTGGTTTGCCTTCCACGCATCTGCTGAGGAGCAGAGATGAAGTGGGGAGGGAAGGAAGTCCATGTCAGATTTTGCATTGCAGAGCGGAGAGATGATTTGACATCAGTGTTGGAAGGTGGGGACCGCAGGCAGCTGAGCAACTCTCTATCATTTTCTGTGCCTCCTTCTGTATTGTAATGGACAGCTCTGTCTGCTCCATGGTTTGTATCATGTATTTCCATGTGAATGCCAGCTCTTAGTCAGACGTGTTCTTCTGCACCTGGTCAGTGCTCTGACCCAGGGTGGCATGTGCTGTGACTTTCAATCAGATGGGAGTTCTGAGGGAGGACTCTGATTGCTAAAACAGTCTTCACTGAAGCACCCAACAGCTCCTAACACTCAGTGTGTTGCCAAGGGCTGTTCCTGTCAGATGCCTTAGTTCCAATGAGCTGTCTTGTGGGAGATCTGGATAAAGGCAAGGGGTGCTAGCCCTTGCATTTAAATCTTGAATGGCAGGTAAGACTATTCCATGACTGCAGCCTTTGATGTCTCACTACCAAACAAAACTAAAGACTGGGTTTGGAACCACTCTGATGGGTAGCCTGGATGTGCTGAAAGAGCATACTAGCATGCCAGTTCATTTTTGTATACGGGTCAGGGTTCATTATTGTGAGATGAGAGAGCTTGATTCCTTGTCCTTATCCTTGTGTATCACATTCATAAGGGAAAGAAAAATCTCTAAGAGAACTGGAGTAAGAAGAAATTAGGGGAGGTGGAAATGATGGTGGTGTTGGTGGTATTCAGGAAACTTCTCTTAAATGGTGTGCCTAGCTACTTTCCAGAAGTTTTTCCATTGTGGGGCTATGATATAACTGTGGAGACCAACCTGCCACATTTGTTGAGGTCACTGAAACAGTAATGCCAGTCTGCTGGGAGCTCAAAGGAAGCAGGGGCAAATCTTCCTGACTTCCTGGAGAGAGCAGCTTCCTCTGAAGCCGAGTAGAAAGGAGTGTCTTTAGTGGTTAGATTATATCTAAAACACTAAAGTGATAGTCAGGTTTTGAATACTAATGACTCATGTCCTTTGTAGTGACTGTTTTGTTAATGGCAATCAGCAAATGTGCCATCATTGTCCTTAGGCAGAGCATTAATCACTCAAAGGAAGTCATTCTGCTGAAATTCTAGAGAGTAGCAAAGCTTTTCAAATTTATGCTTTTTCAGAAGACTTGTGTGTGTATATTTCTGGGTTGCCCAGAAATGGAAACCATTGAAAATGTAATTTTTGAACTTGGAAGGGATTCAAATCCCTTACTGTGGTGAGCTGCTGTATTTTGTGTTTCTGTCTCAGAAGGCAGGAGGAAGTTAGGAGCTTTGGTAGTTAGCTCTGAGGTCTCTCAGATTTGCCTTCCAGCAGTCTGAGTGGTTTTGTCCCTGGATTTTTGTTCCTGAGATAAGTTGTATAGACGGCAGTTTTTTATGTATTTAAGGGAGTCAGTCTTGGTCTTTCACTACAAAGGCAGTTGGGTGAGCTATGAGGAATAGATATAAATAGAAGAAGAGCCTTTCTGATTCGGCAGTGGCAGTGATCCTTTTGACCACAGCAGGTCAGGTGCTTACACCACGTCAGTTCATTTGGCCGGGTGAGAAGATGAACGAGTCCTGTGGAAAAGGCTCAGATTTGGTTTACAGTGGCACCCTATGCTACCCGCTTGTGATTGTAGGATCCAGGCAGTCAGGAGTCACATCAGGTGTTTGCACTGCCATCGTGTCTTCTGCGCTTGCAGCTTTAGCTCTGGGATATCACGTACCCTCCCTGTACTGTGCACGCGCGTGTGTGTGTCTAATGCTCGTACTGCTTTTCTTCCTCACTGCTGCCAAGTTTGATGCCCCTGGGCCCTTCCAGGAGGGAGCCAGCCTGTTGGATCTGGATTTTGATCCCATTAAACCAGATGCCACTGTGGGGAAGACCCCCACACCCGCCTCCCAGGTTGGTTCATATCACCATTCCTTCTCACTTTGTAACTGATTGTTGCCACGTGTGTCGTGACTTGCAGTCACCTGAATGATAATGTGGACCTGAGCTGTGGGTGGCTGGGCCTTAGGTGTGGGAGCCCAGACCTGGGCACTAGAGGTAGGCAGCTTGGTCTTCTCTGCTGGATGTGCAAGTCCAGTAAGAATCAGATGGCTACTAGCCTGGCCACAGTCTGGCACTAGGTGTTTGTGGGATGCTTGTGCTTTGCTCTTATGATCCTCATGACACCTCATTCAACTTAATGTGTGTCCCTCCCTAATTTAGTGTTCTCTGTATGGTATATGGATTTAAACTGTTACTCTGTGGATGTGAATTCAGCCCCAGTTCAGTGCTCCTGTTATAAATTGCTCTCAAAGGGATTTTTAATTAACAGACACTTTGAAAATCTGCAGTGACTTAAGGTGAATACAGCTGTAGATAGATATTCAACTGATGTGAAGCCCTTCTTTTTCTGTGTGTAGCGTAGCCTGTGTTCATAGTTAAGAAGTAGCTTCCTCCTTGGTCACAGTGCTGCACAGTGCGGTATCAAAAAGCCCTGATTCTGGTCTGGCCTGTATCTGGTCCTGTCCACCATCAGAGGCAGGTGGACTACACTTCATTTTATGTCTAAATGGCTGGAGGCTTTGAAATGCATCCTGAATTTGGTTGTTGTCCTCACTGAGACTTTCAATTTAATATGTATGGACTGCTTATTTTTTGTGGACGCCATTAAAATTTGTAATAAACATAATTGGGATGTTTACAGTATTTCTCCAGTATCATCATGTCAAGTAGGTCTGATTGACACAGATTTTTGTAGGAATAAGACCTCTCTTACTAAAGAGATCAAACAATAGGCATTTGATTCTTCTGAATTAAAATACTGTATCTGCCAGGTAGTAGTTATTATCATAATTTGATACACACCAATATAGCAAGCTACCCCTTTTTGGAACTTTAAGTGGGCAGGTAGGCATTTTGTTTCTATTTGCCTTACAGAACTTGCCTTACAGAACAAGCTGCAAGATAAATTTACAGGATAAGCTTTTTTTTTTAGATTTATTTACTAGGATTTTTTTTCTGCATTACCAGTTATAGCTTGGACAATTGGTTATACTGACATAGGATATGAGTATAAATTAGACTTAAAATGGAATTATTTGTTACCCTTTCAGCAAGCAACAAATATTACACTAAATGGGTTTTCCAAAAATGCTCAGCAATAGAATATTTGGTGTTCTAATCTAATTATTATTGGCTTCAGAAGTCAGTAAAAGAAAGAGTCTGAAATTGATAATTTCTAATGGTAACCAAAGTATAAAACCTAGTGAAAACCACCTAGTTATCAAAGCAGTCAGATTTATTTCCTGTAGGGTGGGCAGTATGGCAAGGAGGTTAAGATATTTCACTACTGATCCAAAGACACCATAGAATCATAGAAGGTTAAGGGATTGGAAGGGACCTTAAAGGTCATTCAGTCCCAACCCCACGTGCCATGGGCAGAGACACCTTGCACTCGACCAGGTTGCTCAAGGCCTTATCCAGCCTGGCCTTGAAAGGTGCCAGGGTTGGGACACCAGTTGATGTCTTGTTCTGAAATCATGCTAACTCTGTTGGGCATAGATATATGGGAAAACATTTAACCCCAATGGACTGCAAACTCAGGAGTTTGGTTTGGTTTTTTTGTTTGTTTGTTTGAGGTTTTTTTCTGACTATGGGATCTGCCACTGATAACTGAATGTGGCTTGACTGTCTCCCTTGATACCCGAGGTAGAAAAAACCCTTACTCAAGTGCCTTGGTGCTTAGATTTGAATATGCAGTGGGGAGGGGTGTATAAATTCAAGTAACAAATCTTTTCAAAACATGCACAGATAAGTGTTGTTGAATGTGTATGTCTGCTTCAGTCTGATCAGCATCTGTAATGTTTGTACTCACTGAAATAATCATGTATAAACATGTTTTATTTTTGTTGCTCTTTGACATGCTTAGTCTTTACCTTGGGATTTATGGGAGGTAAGAAATTCATACGGCTTTCATCTCTCATCATGTACTGTTCACATGCCAGTGCCATCTCTGTTTGCATACCTGTCTCCTTTCCCTCACTGCTTTTCCTTGCTGCACACCCCGAACCAAAGTTGCTATATGTGCTGCTGAACACACTTATGTGCCGTCTGTGAAGCCCCAGGGGCAACCATGGGACGTGTTTGAAAGTCAAGTCTGGCACTCTAAAACTTATGATTCTACCAGTGCACAAACCCGTTGCTTTATCCTGCTAACTCACTCATCTTTCCCTCGGCATAATGCTGTGACCTTCACCTCATACTTAATACCACTGCAGCATCATGCTCACTCTCTACAACACAGTATTTCCTAAACTCTGTACATCCTGTTGGTCTTGTGTGCAATGCTTAAACATCTCAGCTGCCCCTCATCATTACTGCCTGTACCACTGGGTTTGTACACATCTGGAATTTTCTGTGGTGTTTCCTGTTCATCGACCATCATTGTCAGAAAGGCTAATGTGAATTATCTCACCCTATGTCTACACTGAAAGTTAAGTGCAGGCCCAAGACTCACGTGGCATCTGCCTCAACCTCAGTTTGAAGCTCGCTGACAAGGGAGACCCTACACATGCTCTGCATCTGAGCTGAAACCAGACCCTCATTTATGCCCTCTATATCTATCTGGTCTGGGAAGGTCTCAGGTTGCTGCACATTAGCCCTCTGTGAGATATTTCAGTCCCTCTGGACCAACAGTCAGCAGTGTGGACAGAAAAGACTTGAGCTGGCTCTATACAGTGTGTGAGCTCACGGCCTTGGCTTATGCTGGGGAATTGAATCCTGCCAATCTTTGCATTCCCCAGGGCCAGATCACCACCTAGAATGAGTATTTGGGAGGACCTAACTTAGCTGTGCCTGAGAGCCTGGCCTAAGGACTCCCTGTGAAGGTACTCTCCTTCATATGAGCTTAGGTGATGTCGAGGAAGAGGTTTCCCTTGTGTGTTTTATCAGCTGTCGATGGATGTTTAATACCTGTCATTCCCCTGTATATGCATTGTCAGTCTGTCTTTGTAAGAGAGGAAAAGCTGGTTTAGCAAGAAAAAAATCTTATTCCTTTCAAGTAGATGGGCAGAGGTGAGGTATGACTGTATCTGATTGAGCTGTACTTACAGTCTTGGGTGTAAAAAGTGTTTTGGGCCATTACTCCCTTTCTGGAAACTGATTTCACCCAAAGGACAATTTACTCAACCAGGGAATGCTACTAGTCGAGATGTTCTCACCATACCAATTCTCATCTTGGCATGTATGCATAGTCAAAGAGCAGAGCTCCCTATAGCTGGGGAATCCTCCTTTTCAAGCTTCCTGAAGTGTTTTTGCTCTTGATGAGAGGAGACTTGTTGTATGGTTATGTAGTCCCATAGACCAGGAGGTTGACAACTGCATAGAAACTTCAGTGCAGCAGAGTTTGCTTGCTCCAGTTCTCCAGACTGGAAAACTTGCATTTGGTGTGTATGATGCTGCTGTTGGAATAAGCAAAGCTTTCAAACCTGGTAACAGCACTGAGCAATTCTTCTTCTCCCTATGGTATCTTTCCACGACTGTAAATGCTTTTATAGGCCTTGAGATGCCCCGCAGATATTTAAAATAGAAAAATTAGTAGCTGACATGTTGAAATGCAGGGGATTAATTTAGATTCAGTTTCTCTGATTATTAAATACTGGGTTTGCAAATTAGCTTCTTTTAAGAAAAAACCCTCATGCTGAGTTGCTTTTCACTTGCCCACATAAAAAACATGCTTGGCCAGATAGAGTTGGCCTGGCATCAGTCCCAGTTCCAAATAAAAAGCAACCTGGGAGTGAATCCAATCACACAGGAGAAGCCTTTGTAGCATTTCATATGCATATATTTGCCTTAGCGCTACCAAAGCTGCAGAGAGAATCCTCTGTTGGATGGGAATAGCTCTGCTCTTTGTAATGTCTTCTGGCAGTATAGGCCTGTGAACATGGTGATGGGGAGACGTGAGGCAGGATGTGATAGGAGAGCAAAGCATGTGTTAAATGACACCACTGGAGCAGCTGAAGGTATAGTAATGGATTTTTATCAAATCAAGGATATATTTCTTCGTTATTGCTGCTATTAGAACACTACTTGGAGCATTGTGCCAATGCATGGCTGGTAGCGAGATGGGTGTATATTTAAAGGTTGCCATGGTCATTGCTTTACGCTGGGCTTTTTTAAGGTTGGGACTATGAGAATTGCAACATTAAGGAATCTGGACAATGCCCTGTTTTGAGTATGATTGTATTCAGGGGTATATGTGTCATGGTTTAATTGCAGCTGGCAACTAAGCACCATTTCCCTGACAGCTTATTTCCCTCCCCTTGATGGGAAGGGGTAGAGAATTGGAAGAGTAAAAGTAAGAAAACTGGTGGGTTGCAATGAGAACAGCTTGATTCAAATAAAATAATAATAATCCATTATCATGTAAAGGAAAATAACAATAAGACAGAAATAAAACTCAAGAAAAACAAGTAATGCAAATGAAAAACAATTGCTTATCACCACTGATGCTCAGCCCATTCCTGAGCAGTGGCTCTTGGCCAGCTTTACCCTTAGTTTATATACTGAGCAAGATGACATATAATATGGCATATCCCTTTAGCCAGTTTGGGTCACTTGTCCTGGCCGTGTCCCCTTCCAGCTCCTTGTGCCCCCTGTCAGGGCATCATGAGAAGCTGAAAAGTCCTTGACTTAGTGTAGGCACTGGTCAGCAATAACTAAAACATCAGTGTGTTATCTACTGTCATCCTAAATTCAAAACATGGCCTTGTACCAGCTATTAGGCAGAAAATAACCTGTATCCCAGCTCAGCCAGGACAACATGTTTATCAAATGTATGAGGCATGTAGGCATGCTAAAGCTGGTTATTCCCATGTATTAAAAATGGCAAATCTTGGGTGTCTTCCCAGATACTGCCTGGCCCATCTCCCAGTGGGCTGATCTACAGCATTGATCCAACATACTTCCAGATCCAACATACTTCCTGCATTGCTGCAATTTCTGGGAGGGGCAAATGAATATCTTTAGTTTTGTGTTAAAGCAGAGTTAATGTCATGTTGATGCTGTGTTCCATAGCTGAACACATTACTACCATGCTCTTCTGTTTCTGGGAGGTGGCAAGTGCTTAAATATTTTATGGTTGTATCCTTGGAAGTAGCTTATTGAGAGATCCTTGTACTTTGGCATGTAAGAGAACTTGTATCAACATACAAATGGACAATCTAGATGTAATAGTAGATACTGTGCATGTGTAAAGTAGGTCTGCAGTTTAAATCGTGAAAAGAGATGCACGAAATTTTTGGAGTTTCATTGATTTCCTGCTGTGAGCCTGGAGTGAGGGAATTCAGGCAATTCAGGCTATGTGGTGATTTCTATGGGTAGCAGAGAAAGAGGGAGAAAGAAACATAGCCAAAGCCTGCAGTGTCTCACCTGTTTACTGCAGATGGCAGCAGGGAGCAGCAGAGCACTTGGGCAGGTTGGTTGCACCTTGCTGCAGACACATGGAACTAGAATAAGAATAACTTCCCACTGGGATAACTTTTGTATTGCAGCCTGCAGAAGCGGCCCATCCAGGAGCTGAAGCAGCTGGATCAGAGGCAGCAGCTGGAGCTGAAGCATCTAAAAGTGAAGCTGACTCAGGATCGGTAAATACTTCAAGGGACAGCAGTCCTCTTCTCCATCACATCCCTTTGTTATACAGAAGATGTGGGAGACTGGGCTAGGAGGAGAGTTGCATAGTTTGGAAAAGCACATCCCTGCCACCCCAGGAGTTACAATGTTCTTATTCAGAGGCTTAGTTGTTGCATTTTATCATGTTGTGCTTAGGGAGAAGTTCTGCTGGAAGATTGACTAGAAGAATTGTCCCTTCACCCATCCTGTGAAGCCAGTCCACAGCCCATGCTGTCCTCAGCTTGTGTTGTCTGCTGGATTCCCCCTTGCTTGCCATTTACTTTACCTGCCCTGTCCTCTGGCATCTGCCTGTGTCCCCTGAATATCTAGGCTTCCTCTTTTTTTTGGTGACGCTGCCACCTTTTTAGGGGACTGGAGTAGATCCCAACTCATGGCAGCTTGGTTCTTATAGGCTGTCGCATTTGAGTTGTCTGTTCCATGAGGGCTCTGTAAGAATGCATTGTGACCACAGCAAATGGGAAATGCTGGGCATCATGGTCCCAGAAAAACTATAAATCATCTCTGCCTTTCTGCAGCCTTAGGCAGAGGAAGACAGCAGTCACCAATCCTGCCTGCTCACTACTGCCTCTGCTGTCCTTTGGGGTGTTTTTGTCACTGTCTGGTGTGCTGGGAAAACCCACTGAAGCCGGGGATGGTTGGGATGTGGATCCTCCAGGATGGACTTGGAGCTTCAGTTTTGGATTCTCTTTTCTCAATGGCTTTTTTCCTTCCTTGGCTGACACTGCCTACCAGACCTCTCTGCCTGCTGTTGTTGTGGAAACTTTCCCTGCAACTGTCAATGGCACTGTGGAAGGAGGCGCTTCATCTGAAAGAGCTGACATGCCCCCAGGATTTCTGTTCAAGGTGAGTGTGTGGTGGTGGGGCATTGAGTTCCTGGTGATTATCTTTTCTTTCCTGTAATGACTTAGTTGCTTTCACTCAGCATCTCCATGGGCTGTGCCACATTACAAGGCAGAAAGGAAGTTGAAGAAGAGATACACCTTCCTCCGTGCAGCTACTTGCAGTTCCAAATGTTTCAAATTGCAGTATAAGAGCATCAGCATCTAAAGGTGCTACTGCGCTGTGTAAAAAAACCCCTTCTCTCTGCTGCAGTTGTTTTTGTCTTGGTGCTGTGATAGTGTCAGTCACAGACTCTGGATAGTAGATAAAAAGTTGTGCTCCCAACTGAAATAGTTAAGCTTTGGTGCAAGTGGTAATTGGAGAAGAGTTGGAAATACCAGCAGAAACAGAGGACTCCGTGTTTGGAGAAACGAGAAAGGCAGGATGAACAGAGAAAAATAAAGGAATAGGAAGGGAAGTTCTAAATATGCCAAAGATCACTTGCAGCTTTTTTCAAAAGGTGGAGGAAGGAGTGATTCTGGGGGAGGATAGGCTGCAAATATAATGTGCATAATGGAATATTGTAGGAAGACAGCATAGGTGCATCATGCCCTGAAAAATGAGAAATGACAGCCTCCTGCTGTAGAAATGCTTTTCTCTGATTTAGTCATGTCCGTTGTTTTTTTTCCTGATAGTTCTACTAAAATCAGAAGAATGGCAAAACCCTGATGAACAACAGGAGGCTCATAACATTTAGGCTGGTTACAGGTGGCCTTATAGGCTGTAGTGCTCAAAGTGGAGAGCTGTGCTTTGAAGTGGAAAAGTGTAACACAGATGTTGAAAGGCATTAGGCTGAATACCAAAGAGGAAACATGGCAGGATATCATCATCCAAACTAATACTCTTTCCTGCATTTCCTCTCCCTGCTTGCTGTGGCAGAGGTGGGAAGCTATGATCTCTAATAGTCTTGCAGTCCAGCTGCAGAAAGAATACAGGGACCTGGGCTTTCTACCCTGTGAGGTTTTTATGCCCACACCATGAGAATTCAACCCTCCTAAAGGACAGGGAGGTGCTGATACATAACAAGTTGCATGAGACTCATAAGGATGCCGTTATGGCCAAGGAGAGCTGCATGCCAGGCTGTATGAACAAGCCTGTAGTCATTAAATTAAGGGAAGCAGTTATGCCCCTGGATATGACATGGCCCCTGGATATGGATCAAAGCTTGCCCTACATGAAGCATCAGGTTGTATCAGATGGCCTCCAAATGTGCTTTCCAAGCTGAATCATCCAGTGAATCAATGAAGAGGAAAGCCTTGTCACCTGTTATGGAGCTGGGTGAGAGAAGGCTGGGCTCACCCACCTCTCCTCTCCTCTCCCTGTAGGTCCAGGCCATGCACGATTACACCGCCACTGACAGTGATGAGCTGCAGCTGAAGGCCGGGGATGTGGTGCTTGTGATTCCATTTGAGAACCCTGAGGAGCAGGTGAGTGGGGAAGATGGGGTGTGAGCCTGGCCCATGTGGAGCCAATGGGGTTTCCAGAGCTGCTTCTTTCTTCACTAACAGTCGGCTGGCTGGATGCAGAGCCATTAGTTTGTGGCTGGGAGCTGGCAAGAGAGCCGGTTGTCCTTGAGCTTGAGATTGGCTTCCTGCAACAGAGGGGAGGACTCTGCTTGTTACTGGAAAGTGGAGACATTATCCTGCTTAAAGCATATGAAGTAGCCATGGGTTCCTGTCCCATCAGAACATATGAGCCCTTGATCAGGGAGCCCAACAGAGCCCATATTTTGCCTCCTCACTGCCCCGTAAATTGATGCACATTCCCTGTGATCACTACAGTGCAGACTGTAGCACTGAAAGGAGTGACCCACACTTTATGATGATATTTTCTCCTCTTTTGAGAAATGTTGGAGCTCCAAGAAAGCAGCTGGCAGTGGATGATGTCTTGTACTTCACCATAGCAGTGGCTGTTTCCAAACGACTGTGTTTGGTCAGGAGATGGCAGCAGAATCAAAGGCTGGAGCAGGTCTCTCAGCCCCAGAGAACAGTCTTGCTGCCCATCTTCAACCTGAAATTAATTGGCCATGTTTTTCTTTGAGTTATTTCTGGAAGCCTTGAATAAGTCCTCCTCACTTGCTGTGTTTGAGGGGCACCCAGCTGATAATCTGCAGCAGTTTTACTACTTCCACTGAGAGAGGTGGTGATTTTATAAAATTCATGCTCACATCTCCAGGTTTTTATTTGGAAACAAAGAAAATTCTCCAAATTGATTCAGCAGTCATCAGCTCTTTTGGGTTTGGCCAAGTCCAGACAAGATCTGGATTCCACAAAGGATAAAGGGAAGGTGAGGTAGTTCACTACCTCAGAAGATGTGGATCCTCTTTGTGGCTCATCTGTTGGCTTTGTGAATTATGGAGGCAGATCATGCTGATGCCTGTGAAACGGAGCTATAATCTGCCAACAGTTCCCACAAGAGCTAGGGGGGACAGGCTCTTTGGGGAACACACAGTGATTCCTTCTGGAGACAAGACTCTTCACTGAGTGGAACTGCCCTGCACAAGCATTTCTGAGCACTTCTTTCTCAGAAAGCTTTCTGGATGGGAAAAGACTGGCAGCTCCCCTAGTTTCTGTGGTAGGAGCTGGCATTTGTGGAGCAGTTTTTCAACGCCCTGTGTTTGCGCTCTAGCTGGATGTGGGTGCAACAGCCATGAACTCGAGACTCTCCAAGCTGCAGAGGGTGAGCTCTGAGTGTTGCTAACATAACACTGTAGCTGCACTGAAGCCCCTTAACCCTTCTACAGTGCATCCTGTGCTACAGCTCATTTCCCTAACCTCGACCATCCCCAGCCAGAAAATGCTGGCTGTTAACATGTGCATGATCTGTGCACGTGAGTGGAGGAAGCTTAGGATAATAGACTGTTATCCATGTCCCCATCTTGAAGCTTAGGTGTCAGTTTGTGGATATGTCATCCAGGCCTGGATTCATTTCTCTTGATAGAAGAAAGGGTTGAAGGCAGCTATGCTTCTAAGCTGGCACTTAAGTGGCATGGTTTAAAATTGTCAGGGCTCAGTCTGGGTCTTTGTGTTTAATCTCTACAGCTGAGGAGACCCTTGGTAGCAGGATGTGGTGGGAGTGATGCATGCTGTATGGCACAGACACTGTGTGCAAATGGATGAGCTTTTGTGCTTGGTGTGCTGTGAGCTGGAAGCTGCCTTCCAGACATTTGGGCCCAATGTCTTCTGCCTAGTTGTTTGTCTTCCTGATTTATGGCATGTCAATCCTCCCACAGCCCCTGTAGCTGGCTGCTGCAGATGGGCTCCCATCTCATGCCATTCCCATGACATCTCCTGAACGTTCAAATCTAAGGCAGCAGCAAGGGCTAAGTGAGCCTGCAGGCACCCAAAGCTATGCAGCTCTTGTGCCTCATGCTGCACCCTTAACCCATAGGCTGCCCCACTGCAAATGGCCCACAGGAGAGGGTACATTTGCATGCTGAAGGGGTGCTTCCATGGTGGCAGCTCCAAGGCATGTGGAGAACAGGGTGATTGCATACCTTAGCTGCAAGCAGTGCAGCCTTCCCTCCTTAAATATCTTGTCTCCCACATGTGCCTAGGATGGAGCAGAAATCTTCATGCTAGACAGCCTGCAGGCAGAGGCTGAAAAGTCTGGTTCTCCTCAAGAGAAAATTCTAACAAGCAGGACTCCATTTGCCTCAGTGAAAATTCACCTGTGTTTATAGATGTATAGGTTGGTGGCTAGGGAAGACCCTTCAGAGAGACCTCGAGTCTTAAATCATGTGTAGCCAAAGTTTGAGAGTTTTGCTGACCTCACCCTGCATCAAGCCCAACTGACTGCTAAGTTTTGGCAAGATAGGTTGAGCCTCAGCTCCCAATTCTCGTAGATCAGAATTTGAGCGTAGCAAACAAGACTTATTTTGCCTGTACCAGCTCTAAAATGCTAATCGCTAGGTGCTCTGATTGGAGCAGGGGATGAGCACCTCCAGGGACTCATTCATCCTTTCCGGATACCTGTACCCAAGATGAATGGGTTGAATTACACTCTGGCGTTTCCTGTCTCTTTTACGGCTATGGAAAATGCAGGACCCCTCATGTTTACGTGGTGAAAGGTGAGATAGGTGATTCCCATCCTGTAGCTCTAGGGTCTCTTTTGGCAGAATTTCTCCTGCTTCAGCGGGTGTAAATTACAACATCTTTCTGTTACACTTCATTCTTTACAGTTTCATGGTGTCTGCACAGTCTGGGTCAAATTGGAGCTTTGGTACTGACTCTGGTGGGATGTAGCATTCTCTCTGTTTAAAAGGGAAAAAATGCATTTTTTCCTTCTTCCCCATACTCCTCCTGGATTGTCTCCAAGCCAGATACGAGCATGGCTTTGATAATGCCTTGATACCTCCTTAGCCTGCAGTCTGTAACAAAAATCCCTGCTCACATCTATCCCTCAGCACCTGATTTCTCTCTTCTCCAGGACGAAGGATGGCTGATGGGTGTGAAGGAGTCTGACTGGATCCAGCATAAGGAACTTGACCAATGCCGAGGGGTTTTTCCAGAGAATTTCACAGAGCGGGTGCAGTGAAAGCCCAAGCCCACCAGCTGCATTTCTGCTGGAAGAAAGCAAGTTTTCTGATAGATAATTGAAAAAGAACAATGGAAGGAAAAGAAGAGAGAATTTTAAAGGATCAGAAGCCTGAAAAAAGTCAGCTTAAAGGGTGTGCTCTTCTCAAAGGGCAAGATTTCAGAAGTAAATTGAAATTCAAAGTGTTATTGAAATATGCACATATTAATAATATTAAGGCAATTCAGATACCCTCTCTCCCCTTTGGTTTAAACAGCATTTGAATTCAAAGGACTGATGCAGAAGCAATTCGGTGTGGTTCTCTAAATACTGCATTGACTGAATTGGTGAGATGCCAGCCTGATCCCTGGAAAGGCAGTATTTGTCTAACTGCTTAAGAGTAGAAGGTGCATTTGCTCTTGGGTGGATTAATCTGTTTTGTCTTGAAGGTGGCTTGCATGGCAACCGTAAAAATTCAGCCTTCCCTACATGTTCAACCTACAGTAGGCCAGACTTTCTGTTATGCTTTTGAAAAAAAAATTAGTGTATAGTGTTCACCAATACAATGTATGTATGTGTGTGTGTATTTTATTTTCTTCCTTTAAAACAATGTTACACAAACTGTGATTTTGTACATGTAAAGATAGAAGAAGCTACATGGAAAGGTCATGAAGAAGGTGAAATGTGTGAGGCTGTACTCAGTCCAAAGTTCTTTCAAATGCAGACATGTAAATTCTCACAGTAGTGTTAGCCTGTGAAATCCTAAGGGGAATGGACAAATTCAAGAGAAGAAACAAGGAAGAACAAATATGCCATTTGGATGTCTCTGAAATTTAGGAGAGGGAATCCTCTGCCCCTCTCTTCCCCCCCCAAACCCTGTAAGTGATTTCAGAAAAGCATAGATTCATGTAGATGGAAGATAGCTCTAAAATCTATTGGTTAGAAAATTTGCTTTTAAAGAAAGAGATAAGGGAAGAATTATTTTTTTTTTCCCTGTAAGAATATCTAAGAAAAAACACCAAGGAAAAAAACAACTTGCTTTCTGTGTTTTTCATTGGCATTGTTTATTGTGGAATTGTATTACTTATTTTCCTTTGAAGAGTTCTTTAAGTGAAATATCATTAGATCAGCTTTCTCCAGTGCTGTGCTGATGATCAAGTTAACCTCTATGAAAACTGGACTCTTGAAATGCTCGTTTAAAATGGCTGCGTGACTTCATGATATTTTAATGCATTAGAAAGGAAGGCAAGAATATCAAAGTGTCAGTGTTAAGGAGACCCTCTGCAGTCTAATACTGATGCTGAGTCCTTTCCGATACCTTTCCTTTGCTTCTGTTTGTTTTTGAGTTTTGGTTTTTTAGTTTAGACAAGCAGATGGCAAGGCTATTTCTAAGTGCATATTACACTTGTTAAAATAAGCTGGTCTGACTCTCCAAGACTCTAAAGTCCCCCAAAGGTACTTTAAACTTTACTTGAATACTGATGCAGCTGGCAAGCAAGTCAGGCTATTTTAATTTTTTATGGCTTCCCCTCTTCCCCCATGATTGTTTTGCCTTGAGGGATTTTTAACAGTGAGGTTATCTCCTGCTGCAAAGGGACAGGATTACTCTGAAATTATCTTCTGAACTGTTAGGAGTTGGCTTTTGTCAAAGCTGCACAAAATGCTGACGAAGACTATTGAAAAGCCTACCTTTTCCAATCTGTTTGGATTATTCATAGAACAACAGAAAAAACATTGTAGGGCAAAAATTGTGTTTTTTAAAAACAATTAGTTCAGAGGGACAGATCTGATTTTGATTAGCAAATATATTCTTATAAATGCATGAATTGTTGGAGTTCCTCCTGCTTTCAGTTTGAAAGATGGTCCATGCTAGCTGTTTACAGCAATTAATAGGCATCTGTTCTACATACCCAAATCTCTTTTTTTTTTTTTTTTTTTTTTT
>VZRE01014252.1:350512-386255 GCA_013396775.1 Cephalopterus ornatus | reverse complement strand
TTTTTTTTTTTTTTTTTGCTTAATGTGCAGGAATTAATTTTACATCACTGTTAGAAAACCCAATCATATTTAGGAGTAACTGCTCACAATACAGAAGGACTGGACTCCACAAGTTGTAGTATGGTGAGCTGTTGCTTTAGAATACTGCCCTGTTTGATATATATTCTTTTTTTCTTTTTCATCAGGGTTGTCTTTATTATTACTCTTTTTTTTTTCCAAAATATCTATTTTTATGCATTTGTGACTCCCATTACTCCTTTAAAGATTATTCATATAAAATATACATTTAAATATACATAGAAATATATATATATTAAAAAGCGGGTTGATCCAATTAACATAATGCTGTCAGCTTAAAATGTTTATTTTTATGCAAAGCCTGTGGATAATAGCTTTGGGTTTTTTTAAAAAAAGACAAGATTCTAAGTACCAGAGCTGTGATTTTTGTCTTGTAGTAAGTGTTCTAGACCATCTAGAAAGCTGTGCTGATACCTAATTTATTGTGGGTTTTTTTTAGCTGTTGTTGTTGTCCTCTGCTGTGTTTAAACCAGATGACTGTCCCAACCAAGATCCTTGTAAGGCCTTTTCATTTTATTGAGCTTGCAAAGTAACTATCCAGTACTGTATTGTCCCTGCGGAAGTGGTAACACTCTGCAAAAAAGGGATGTTGTTTTCAGGTCACGAGTGATGCTCCAATATCGCCAGTGGGGAGGGTGTTGTGCCTCTCTCCATTTGCTTCCCCCAAGCCAAAATCCCCAAGCCCCACACCCCCTTGTTTAGAGCAGGTTAGGGTGGGTTATCTGGATCTTGCATTGCTCACAGATAAGTGGTGTCAGCATATCTCAGTCAGATTCTGAAAATGCGGGATCAGACCCACACTTTATAAATTGCCTTATATGAGAGTAGGATGGCATAGCAGTAGCTTGTAGATGGCCATGTTTTTTGGAACCGGGAGATTTATCTCCTGGGTCATGTTCAGCCCCTTGTAAACAGCCGTGGCTCCTCCCATTTTCAGTATTTTTACAGCTCCTAAATACCTTGATTCTGGTTGGCATTACCTGATGAAATGAATTTCCCATCTTCTTTGGTTTAGGTCTGATTCAAATAGAAAGAGGGACAAGTAAACTCCCAAGTAGGCTGTGCCCACAGTGGTTTTTCAGTTTGCAGGCTGAACTGAAAAATCTGAGGAAAAAAGTTGTAAGGGTGACTTGAGACAATTTTTTCTCCCATTTTCTCAGTGGAATGAAAAAGGGAAAGATTGAAACAAACAAACAAATCCTTTAATGCCAAAATGAAACATTAATTCCTAAGGTTGCTTTTTAACTTTTAAAAAAACGTTGTGTCAGGCTATAACATGTCGCTTTGAAGTAAAAATGTGAAACCTTCTGTTCTGAAAATGTTGAAAGAAAATGTTTTAATGTTAGTAGTCTTTTTGCCTTTGCCTTTCTTCTTAATCTGATGACTGGTTACAGTTAATCCTAAACTGTATTTTTTTGTGAATACATTATCCACTGAAGAGAACCCAAAGAAGCCTATTGCCCAGTTCTGCTCCACTGACAGGCACACTGGACACATTTCAGGGATTACCTGGTATCTGGCCCAGCAAAGCTGCTGTTTCCCCATTATTCTTCCACTTGATTGTTTTACTGGGTGAACAATAAAAGCATCTCTCATCCTGTGCCACTGACTGGTTTTGTAGCCTGGCTTAGAAAGACATTCTTGCTCTGGTCTCAGTTTGGTCACAGATTTATGACACTACTCCAGTTTGAGCCTAATCCTATTGTGCAGTGGGAATTATCATTTGCCCAACTGATAAGAAAGAAATAAGGGATTGCTTTTTTTCCCTTTTTCTGTCTTAGCAGTGTCAGTAGTATATCTTTATTAGGTAGAATCAAGGAAGGTCCCAGGATAAAGATGAGTGTGATGTTCCCGGCAAGACTCCTGCATACTCTGCTATTTTCCATGGGCATTCCTCAGCTGTCTGCTTTTATCACCTTTGTGTTTCTTGGCTGTGAAGGTGATGCAGTGAAAGGGGTTGTGCAGGTTCATTCCAGTTGCTCAGAGCTGGTCCTGCTTTGTGTGATTTTTTTGCCACGATCCTTGAAGCTTTGTTCACAGTTGCGGAACCCTTTCGTGCCCCACTAGCCAAAGACTGTGGCCAAGGCAGACACCCCCAAGTCAAACGGAACCTGAAGCAGGAGTGAGGGCTCCATATTCTGCCTGGAATTAGGATGTCAGCTCAATTAAGTTTTGCAGCAGTCTCTTGGAGGCAAAAGGCCCAAAGCTAAGGAGATGCTGAGAGAGGATGGAGAGATGATCCATTACCTTTTTATTTTGGGTTGATGTGCTGACTGCCTCACCTCTTAGTTCCAGGAAAGTCCAGAAACTCTTTATTTAGGGCTGAGAACAAAATACAAATACAGATGTGCATGGTCAATATGATAACAGTTGCCTTTCATCTGCCAAGGGCACTGAGTTTAGAGTTTCCTCTTTCCTGCTTTGTGCTAGACACACTGAATGCTCTGCCAGTGTTGTAAATGTTTTGGATGCTGTGCAGTCAATGCCCCAAAACAGGGAATGTTCTTTGCTGGAGGATGCAGAGGTGTCTCTCAGCCCTTTCTAGGAAGACCTACAAATCTTCCACAAACAAGGCCTGTGTACATCTAACACAGTAGCCTCTGATTTCAGTAGCCTGTGTGTTCTCATCATGTGGCCCCACTCTCCAGCTCGTCCCACTTCCCAGCCTCTCCCATGCTCTTTGAGGATGATGGCAGCATAGGGCATGTCCCACCAGCCAAAAGTGCAAAGCTAGAAGATACACAAACATGTCCATCAGCAAACCCTACACCCTAATGCAGCTTGATAGTGCTGATATCAGGAAAACAAGCAACAGCGTTTTATCTCTGGGCTGCCAAAAGGGAAACTATTCCTTGCCACTCTGGTACTGGTGCAGACGTCTCCCTGCATGCATGCTCTGGTTCAGACATTTCTGCATAGCAAACTCCTAATGGAAAGGGGTCCTGTGGTCCCCAGAGGTGGATTGTGCCACCAGTCTTTGTGAAGCATCAGATCTGTAGCTGATGCATGGGGTCTGAGAATTAGAAGGTCCTTCTGGAAATTTTGCTTATGAAACTAAATGGACAAGCTACAGCTGTGAAGACTGGTCTGTATGAGCTTGTACTTTGGTGTGTCCTATGGCTATAATTCCTTCACCTGTTTTTGCAGCATATTCTGCTAATCCTGACTCTAGTCTGCATTTCATGTAGAAGGTCCTTACTTAAAATTTGCCAGATGCAGTTCTGGGCTTATTGCTTCTCTTTAACTGAATTAAATGGGAGCTACTTTGGCAATGTATCAGCAATCTCTTTTCCTTCTGTTTATTCAATCTCTGAGTTTAATCACAATGACCTGAGAAATGTTTGGGGGTTGAGTGGGTTTTTTTTTATTATTTTAATTTTTCTTTTGTTTAAACAAAGCTGAACAATTCCCATTGTATTCAGAGCTGTGACACCCAGTTCCAGTGACAAGTGCTAGATGAATTTGTCCCATCTTGTTTCTTGGCGATGTTCAGAAATATAATTTGTGTCATCCTATGTCCTGTGTCTGTTTCTCTCTCTCTTATTTTCCCCTACCTTTATGCTAAGAAGCTGAAACAATTCAGGAATTTTTCTCCTCAAAGAGGTGAGTAGGTTCAAAGAGGTTTGGTGTCCAGGCACCTTTAACACTGGGAATTCTTACAAACACATGGGACGGAGAGAGCGATGCTGGTCCTTCCCTGAATGACTACTACAGTAGAATAAACTCTTCTAATATCCATCTCTGTTCCAGTTGATTGTGAGGACCTGACACCAAACAAATGCAGTGTAGAGAAGGATTTGAGACCTTTGCTTTTTAATAGCTACTAACCCCTAAGTAATGTGAGCTTCATTCTCTAAGGCAAGTCTATTGTGAATATGACGCTGCAAGGGCTCTCTACCCCATCTGGCCAAACTTCTCCCAGTTCCCTCTGCTCTCTGATCCCAAGCCGGCTTTGGGATCTGCTCTCTAATGGGGTAGAAAGGGGGTGTTGGTGCCCTTTAACCACAGTGATTTGGGACCTAAGAGGGACAGGATTAGAGGGATTCACAGTTCATAGCTGACTGTTTGGGGCCAATCCCTTGGATACCTCATTCTAGACATGCTCGGCACAACTGCACACGGCACATGTGTGTAAATAGCAAGTTCTGGCCAAAGGCCAGACTAGGATTTGATGCAAATCAGTGCCAGTTAGCACTTTGATGAATGGACTGCCAGAGTCCACTTTAGCTTTAGCATGCAGGTGCTCAAGCCTCAGAGCCAGCACAGGGAGTTGGCCAGGCTGTGCTCACACCATTCTTTTACTTAGTGCCTTTTGCTCTCTCACCTCTATGCCACTGGGATAGACCTGAACCAAGTCTTGTGGCAGAGGGGAAGAGGCAGGCTGTGCCACTGAAACTATCACTGCAGTTGGTGACTCGGGCTCTGCCTTGGTGTGGCATGATGACTCCTACAAGGCTGAGCTGGGCCAGCTCTGCTACAGCTGGAAGCTCGCAGGACAGGAGTAAGACCAGGAGGCATGGGAGGGAGCTCTGTGCGTGCCTTCTGTTTGCCCTTCCTCACAGTCTCATTCCGATCACCTAGAAATACAAAGGAAACAGGGGAGGGGAGAAGACTGCAGCTGAGGGGAAGCAGTGAATAATTCATTGTCAGCCCCCTCTGCTCAGCTGCATAATTCATTCCCAGTAATGTTTTCTTGCTCCAAACAAGCAGCACTTGGTCTCATTGGCCGTGTGCAGACTGTGACCACATAAACTCTGGCAGCACATCTGGAACAGCATTAGGCTCGTGGTTCCCTGGGTCCAACCTTGAGAGCCCTCACCACACTGAGGGAAGAGCAGGAACACAGCTGGAGAAGGAAGCCTCTAAGATGGAGAATACACATGTGGCACCAGGTGAGGCCGGGGTGCTTGGGAGCGGGCCAGGGCGTTATGTGCTGTAAGGGACTGGCAGTGACTGATGTCAGTTGCTCCATGACATCCCCACATGAAGGGAGTAGTTGGGTAGCAGGGCTGTCCTTCAGTGGCAGCCTGTACCACCTGGGAAGACACTGTGGTGGGGAGTTTGAGCCTGAGTGGAGCTCGGAGTCATTCTGCAACCCTGAGGAGGAGATGAGAGTTTGGGGCAGCTCTCGGCAATTTCTCCAGTTTGTTGGGTGGGTGAAGCTGATGTCCTTTGCAGAGCAGGATTGCTGCTTCAGCAGGTGGAGGAGCCTCTGCTGCCTGTCTGCTATGCAGCCCAATCCACAGAGCCATTAATAATGGTGTGGGAACAGGAATTCAGCAAGTGCCCATGATTAATTAGTTCATCACAGGCAGTTAATGGCCAGCCTGCTCCCCTTGGCCCTGTCGTGCAGGTAATGGAGTAGGCATCACTTCTCACTGTGCAAGGCGCAGCCCCCTGCCAGGAGCAACGGGCAGAATCTGTGAGCTGTTCTGATGTACTGCTTGTAGGTATTTGGTGAGATCGCTTTTTCTGGGGAAATAGATGGGACATGTTAGTTGTCCGAGTCAGGTAGCCAACTCTCTGGCAGAGTCCCAATCTAATATCAGCTTTCCTTTTCCTAACACTGGTGCTAACTCACTTCTTATCTGCATTTTGAAATGCTCCCTCTTACTGAGGCTGACTTCTCCATATGTACTCTGCTTGTCTCAGCACTTACTCATGAATTAATATATAGAAATTCAGGTACCACCTATGCTGCATGAGGCACAGAGGGATGACAGAGCCATGCAGTAAGGAGGACATGCAAGCTAGGCTGCTTTTTGAAATCCGAGTGAAGAGAAGCAATCCACTCCACAGGTGACCCTGCCAGGGAGAGGGTTGATCTCCAACAAGTGCAGGTCATCACCTCTGTCCCAGCTGCTTTGCTATAAGGTAGGAGAAAGTAAAGCTCTAGCAGGAGTGCAACATATTAAAGTTAAATTGCACATGTTCACATTGTTTGAGCAGCATGACACAGCCCAAAGTATGAAATTAATGTGATAGTACTGGGACTGCTGCTGTGCCAGTAAGGAGTGCATATCTGTTGTTCTGTGACCCAAAGGCGGTCGTATTTCCCTTTAGGGCACATTCTGTGACGGTCACAATGTTGGCTACTGTGGCAGAAGTGAAGCATATTCAGTAACCCCTGTGCCACAGACTGTAATTTCTCCTATCTCCAATTCAGAGACCTGTGAGAGCCTCCTGGAGTGACTTCCCCTCTCTAATGTCCAGGATTGCCTCTGTACATCTCTATTAGAGGCTTCCAGGAAAGACACGACTATTGATTTTGCACAAAGTGCTGTATTAGCTGTTGAAGGTGATGCCGTGGTTAGGTGTGAGCCGGCCACACGGAGGCACTCGAGACATCTGTGAGCACCTTACCTCAGTACAAAACATCCCGAATGTCTGAAAAACACCTTCCCTGTGCCAGACTTATGCCTGACCCCTCTGAGGAAATCTGAGGAAAGCTCAAACTGAGAGCATCCGTGCTGGGAGCAGGGTGGATTAGTGGCTGGGTCATGGCTTTGCACTTCATGATCACATTAACCAGAGATGCTTTCAGCCCTCTAAGAACTTTCCCTATAATGCACACCAGAGGCTGGCTTTGCTCCTCTGTGACAAATGGCCACCTTCCTAAATCCTCAGCAAGTTTCCCCTGGAGCCATCTTGTGAAGTGTCATGTTCATCTTCTGCCTCCTGAGTCCTCTTTCCTGTGGGAGGCACAGAAAGGCCATGGGTCCTGCCCCACAGAGATAGTGATGTACCAGGTCAGGGGGACAGGTATTTAATTTGCTTTGCTCTGCTCTATCTGGCAGCTCCCAGCATTGCTCACTGTGTCTCAGGCATTCTGCTGTGTCTGAGGAATTGTTGCTCTTTCTCATATGATACAGCTGTTTTTGCAGGACTGTAAATTACTCCCATCCAGTAACTCTTTTATGAAGCACTTTTTTTCCATACGGTAAAGAAAAATGCCATTGAAGTTGGTAATTAAATGTTTACTGTTAAGTACTTTATATATTATATACTGTAGATCATTCCATCCGTTAAACAATCCATTTAACTCCCTTCAAGAGTGTTATTGTCTATTATTAGGTTAATCAGCATTCACATCCTGTAACTCTGCATTTCTATCTAATTAGCCTTTCTTTCTTACTTCGTATTTCTATTTAATTAAGCTGAGCATCAGAGCTGAATTCCCTGTGCTCAGCACTAGCAGAGGACTTGATCCTTCCAATGCTTGGGGGGGGTGGAGGGACACCAAGTTTTAAGCAGTCTTCTTAGATACCTGCTAAGGTTTTCTTCCTAGGGTCAGTGCCTGCTTAACTCCTGAGAAATTTTTTGTCCACATAAGAAGCTGTAGGTTTGTCACCTTCTCGATTATCTCAGATTATGGAAGAGCTCCCCCACGTGTGATGGCTTCAGCTGGTGTAAGTGTGTTGCAATGATTGCATGGAACATCCAGGTACCGCACATGGTATGTGTTGGATAGGGAGTTCCTTTACTTCATGACTGGAAGGGCAGGGAGTTTGTGTTGTAAGGATCAGCAGCTGGGAATAGCTGATATCTTACCTGACCAGGGCACAAAAGTCCATGCTGGTGCTCTTCCACTTGCTCCCAGGCTCTAGCCGCGGGTGACAGGACACGGTACCTGCCTGTGCACGGGGGGTTGTCAATGTGCACCAGTTTTATATGTAATTCTCCAGGCCTCATTTGATGACCCTTTGCAGAGTTGCTCAGACTTTGATCTCCAGAGGGATGCACTTGTAACTGTGTGTGAGTGAGCTGGTGGCTCTGACCCATGAAATGGGTGGGTATGAGGAGGCCCTGATACCATGCACTGAGCTGCATGAGGCTGGTCTGGGTCTGGGCGCTGCTCTGACACTGTAGCTCATATCATGCTTGCTGATAATGTCCTCTTTTGGCATAAACATGTGCTCTGTTCTTTCAATCCCTGAGCCCTGGGGTCTGCTACAGGAGGCTGTCAATTATAATCTCTCCCCCTCGATGTTTTTGGGGATACCCAAGGTGCCCAGTGTGACAGCATCACTGAAAAATGGATTAAATAGCAGACAGGGAACACCTTGCTTGTCACCACTTAGCAACCAAGCTGCAATGGCTTTGAGGAATTGTCTGGGCCCTTCCAGAGTCCCTGAACAGCTCTTTTTGCTAGTACCAGTCCAGAGCAATCAGCAAATTGAGTTCTTTTTATTAACTTTAAAAGAAGACATTAGCCTCAGCTAGGAGAATAAAACCAATTTATGAGGCAATTAGCTCTGCAAAAACATTTCAGTCTCCCCAGAGCAGCCATCTGAGGAAGCATCTTATTCCAGCTGCACAGCTTCTTCTGGCCTTGGGTTTACAGCACACTCCATTTATCATAAATAATAATAACATATAAACAAATGGTTTCCTGATGAGTGTGTGACAGCCAGGAAGGTCTTCTCTGCCTGAAACTAGACTATATTGTTGGTTTCCTCCTTTCTGGTGCCATTCTTGTGGCCTATTACTTGATTGTGATTCATTTTGATGCTCAAGCTCTTTATAAGCAGTATGTGCTGGAAATTTGGGGGGGAAAAAAAAAGAGGGGTCTTCCTCTGCCATTATTGTCCTAATACAATAAATTTTGTGTGAATAAGGTGGTGCAGGAAGGAACGAGGATTTCAGTTGACACAGAAATTTGATTTGCTACTTGTGGTTTAGCCTGCAACTTCCAAATTTACCTTAAAAGTAAATTGAGATAAAAAGTTAAAATTGAGTTTCAATGAGCTGATGCACATCATCGTTCTACCAATCACAGAACTCCTATTTTCTGTATTTTCCTGTTTCAGCTTTTCCATTTTTATTATACACAGTGGAAGTGAAAACTAGATAACAAAAATACTAGAACATAACATTTTTACTACAAATATTCTACAAAACTTTACAATTCTGTTAATTCAACATCTTTTTTGATGTAAGGTGATGCAGCTGGAGGCGTGCTGACCAGCTTTGTTTGCCTTATAAACAGAGCGCTCCTCAGAAGGGCCCTGGGCTTGCATCATTTTTATCTCCAACAGCAGGAAGGAATCCTGTAGATCTTAGTGTGTGTTAAGAAACCCAAGGGGAAAGAAAGGGCAATTGCTGTGATAGTATTAAAATATCCAGAAAAAGAAAGTGCTAAACTCCAAGCTTTTCAATATGAATCAGTATGCCCAAAAGACAGTTTTCTCTGGCGACTTTTCAGGTGTGTACTGTCTGTACCTGTTTCCCTCTGATCCTTGTTTCTGAATCTCAAGAAGGATGTACCCAGCCCTGAAATGCAATAGTGCTTATAATTAATAGGCTAAAGAGCATGAAAGGACAGGGGAAAACTGATGAAAGGCGAAGTTCAGAGTCACAACCAGCAACAGTCATGCTGGTCTCTGTGACTCCTGGATACAGCTGTGGATACAGCATAGGATATAGCAAGAATACCTTTAGATTAAAGACTTTACAGGACCTCTACCTCAGGCAGGCTGGCTGCAAGCCCTGGAGAGGTGAGCTGCTTGGAAGGAGGCTGTGTGAGGAACCCAGCTCACTCCAGACTTTTGCAGCAACTTCTTATACAGTTTCCAGTTGTGGATTTGCTTCATGCTTCACACTGCAGATTAAGTGTGGGATTTACAGCCACTGAGAATTTCTCCTATCAGTAGCTTGACCAGCCCAAATCTATCAGAGGCTTTGAAGGAATTTTTTCTTCTTTATTTTTTTAAAATCCTCTCCTGCTCCACTTCTTTCTCCATCATAGAGTTAAAGGTCTGGTTAGCATCTACTTTGGAATAGTTCTGCCTTTAAATTTTGATGACTCTGTGAGTCCATCCAAGGCTTTTAATTCTAAGATTAAAAGCTTTTAATTCTAAGATTTGGGGGTTTTACACAGCTGGCTAAATCTGTAATGGCTTTTCTTCATTCCCACTTGAACTTTCTACTGTTCTGGTGGTCTTTAACTCCTACAAGGCCTCATTTAGGTTCTGTCAAAGTACTTGCACCAGGAGATGAATGGTTCTTCATATACCCCCTTTTTTTTAATGTGTCGGTTTATAAATGATGCTGCCACTGAAGGGATTAAGCATAGCCTGAAGTAGACACAACCTCCTAAGGTGTTAGCTGTCATGGCTGCATCATTCTGTATAGAGCCTATAGCAACGGAACTGCATCCTTTGTGTGTGTCTAATAGACCACACATGTATAGCACTGAAGTCATTCCTGCCTCTGCCCTCCCTAGGCATGTGCGCCTTATTGTTTATCCAAGCAGTTTTCACATCTTAGTCCATATGACCAGGGATATGGATGCTTCAACAAGCCATTGTTGGCCTTAAAGAAAGGAGCGGGCTCAGCCTAGTTTTTAAAACGGAGGGGTTAGTTTTGTGGTCAGGGCTGGTGTCAACCATCACACTTGCTTGAGCAGAAAGATCTTGAGCTGCAGAAAACAAAATTGGGCTCTCCATGGCTAAAAGTGAAGGGACTCTTTGACATAATAGTAGCGAAGAGCAATGTTTCAGCAGCAATTCTCTGCAGGACAGGTAGATAGGGCAAGCCTTTGAGACAGCACTGCTGCTGACACCCATGGAATATCACACAGCAACAGCAATCCTAAAGCACCTCTACTTCACCTGTCTTCAGGTGTGAGATAGTCACTAGGCAGTTGCTTGAGTGGAAAAAAAGGGAAAAATAAGGAAAGAAAACAGGGGGAAAGAGCGAATAAATACATTGTGTTGTAGTTGGAAACCATCTTCTGTTATCTGTGTTGTTACATGCATCAGCTTTGATAGGCTGCTTAGTCATCTTATGGTCAAATACTCCTGTGATGATGTACACAAGCTGTTCCACTTTGATATTCACTCATACAAATGTAGGCATTGCTGTAGTGGAAGCAGCTGTCAGCTGGATAATTGCATGGAGGCTGCTGGTTTTCCGTGTTGATTATGAAAGAATTCAGACATCCTAGTGGGAGGCTACAGTGTGATGTTGGGGCTAGATTTTCTAAGGAGTTTAGGTGCTGGAAGATTCAGATAAATGCTTATGGGGACTGACTGAGAAGCCTCTGTGCCTAAATCTTACTGTAATCATGGATGCTTTGGTGTCAGAGCTGCCAACATTCTTCTGAGAACTCCTATTTTTAAGAATAAACGTTAGTAACATACTTGCGTCGTGGAGAGCTGGCAGTTACAAAAATACCCAATGCCAAAGCAGAGTAAACAAGATAAATATATAATTCAATGTCCTTTTCATTGATAAAGGATTGCCTCTGAAATACTAGAGATCATCTCTAAGAAGGAGTAGATGGGTCAGGAAAGGAAGTTCAGCTGGAACAGGCTTCAGGAGAGCTGGCTTCGGACCTTGCCCTGCCCCAGACTTGCTGCATAATCACAGGAGGTTATGGAGTCCTAGGCTCTTAAGAACACTGCAACTGAGGCTGGTTTAAAGGTCTCTCACCCCATGTCCTCCTTAGTCCCCGAACAGGTTTTGATGGCCACTGTACACAGTTTTCATCAGAAACTACTTGTATATTTGTCTCCTTTAGATGTTCAGATAAAATAAGATTTTCTGTCACATCTTTTCCATTGCCCTTGTCTGCAGGGGGAAGCCCAGCCCATGCCTGGGCAGGCAGCAACCTGAGAAGCTGTTTTGCACATGAAAAATCTGCCATGAAAGGGCACATACCTGCATAAGAACCCTGTGTAGGAAGTGGCCTCGTGGTGTATTTCACCAGTGCATTCAGGGGTTGTGTCTCAAAGTGGATGTGGCATTCTCTGTGCTGGCACCTTCTGTTGTGGGTACCTGTTGTGGGCTGAGTGATGGTTATTCTCGCTCTGCTAGTTAGTGTTGGGCATAGTCAGGGGCTTCCTATGGGATGAGATGGGCTGCTTCTCCTCTCCAGAGGTAGTATTATTCATGTTTCCTCAGCAGGAAACCTGTCACAAAAGCATGGTATTATGCTAGGTTAGCATGATATGTGTTCTAGGGGTTGGTTTTCCTTTTGGGACGGTCTGGAAGGAACACATCTCTCTTGTAAAAAACATTGCAGAAATGATAAAGTGTCTTTCAGTGTTACCAGAGACCGCACTGTGCAATTTTGCTTCTTCAGGTTCAAGGTTACAGGGCAGCAGACCACCTTCGGCTGTCAGACATGGAGAAGAAACAGTGACCTCCTCTTCTGGCTTCTTTCAGACTTAATTCTTCCTTATGACATTCAGGTCTTATTCTCTTGCTACAACCAGGGTCATGGCTTGCTCCTGAGCTGGGCTTTGACAGGGGTGAGTCTTTACAGCTCTTGTAGGACTTGTCACTATGGCATTTTGGGCTTTTGATATGACCCTGCTGCTGCCACCATGCAGTAGTTGCCTTCCTTTAGCAGACACATCTCAAGCAGACCTCAGCTCTGCAGTGTCTCAGCCTGGTTCTGCATTTGGGGGGAAAAAAATTGGAGCAGGAAGGAGGCTGTGGAGCCCCAGCAAGAGGCAAGCTCCTCACATCCAGCCTCATGCTGTGACTGGGAATTGTCTTGCGAGTGTCACTGGTCCATGGGATGGGATGGAGGATAGCTAACAGGCCTCATCTCAGCTGGGGAAAAGAGCTTTGTAATTAGGATAAAGCCTTACATCTGCCAGCGTTGTAATTTCTTTTCTACTTTTTTGCTATGGGGAAGTGAGTTGTGTTGCCCACTCCTCAGAGGATAAAAGTTCTGTTGTCTGAGGCTGGATTGCACCCAGTGGTGTGGTCCAGTCATCGGATGGAGAAGGGCAGAGCATAATGACAGCTGGGCAGGCTTTTCATCAGAAAATGGAAGACAAGGCCAACTTTTCTTATGAGGAGCTGGGGAGTGTGTGTTACAGTCACTAGCACAGACTTTAAAAGAACCAGCAGTGCCCTGTGTTTTTAAGTCCAGCCAGTAGCACTTAATAGCCCTGGATCTCTGCAAAACTCCCTCAGCCTGTTTGCAGTCACTCCCAGCAGTGAGACTGGTAGATTTATATGATTTTAGAGGGATACAAAAGAGTTGCTTTGTAGCACAGCACCATTTCCCCTTAATGGACTCTGTGACAAAGCAAATTTTGGTGGTGTAAAAGTGCCTGGGCTGCTGGACCAAAGTACTCCATTTGCAACACCCCGTGGTGAGTGAAAACCGCAGGACTGGTTATAACCACGCTGAAAGGTTGTGAAAGCACTGATCACACCAGGCACTTATAAAAGCCAAATTTATAGCACTGACCTGCACATTATAAAGAATATCATTATTTTTGCTCCTAAATTCAGCCTGATGTTAAAGAGTCAGTGTGCTGAGTGTTGCACAGGATGTTGCAGACAGGGTATCTTCACAGAACTGGTGTGTTATTGATAAACTTGTGCAAGGGCTTTTTTTTTTTCGTTCCAGGTGGCTCAGCTCCTGTGAGGAAGCAAAACACTCCCTGTGAGGTGGCCAGATCCCCTAGGAGCAGCATGACCTCTCAGCCATGGGGAAGTTGCAGTAGGCAGTTTGTGAGCAGGGAAAAATGCTTGAAGGGTGGCCCTGGTAAAAGAGGAATATCATACTGTAGGAAGAGAGAAGAGATCTTACAGTCACAGTTGAGACAGCTACAGTTTGCAGGTAAACACCCAGGTACAGGCTTTTATGTCACAATGCCAAGCAAAGTCTCTGTCCCTTAAACACTTGGTATTGCATCTGTTGTGTTTGAACTGCAGAATTTCTCCCATTGATGAAGGCTGGGAGGATCAGCAATGGGTGTGTCACAGGGAATCTGGATTGATGGACTGGTGTTACAGCTGACACTTGACAGGCTTCTATCTACAGAGCACAGATATGGGTGCCATGCCTGGTTAACATATTACTCGGACTTTAGGAATAAGATACATCTATTCCACTTTGGTAGCTTATTACAGAAGGCGCCTAAAGCTAAGTTGGCTGTCCAGTGCCCAGGAAGGGGGAGGAAAAGCACCTATAGGTTACAGTACATTTTGTCTGTGGTAGATGCCTGATGTAGACCAGATAAAGTTGTCCCTGTTGACCAAAGAGGAATCAAGCCAGCTAGTTCAGGGGCAGACAGCACTGGCAAGTGGGGCTGGATTAGTGTGGGGAGCTGAGTTGCACCATGTGGGGACAGGAATGGTTTGAGTTTTCTCAGGAGCCTGAAGGAGGATCGATGTTTCCCATGTTCATATGACACCTCCACGTGCTCTTAAGTGCATGCATTGCCACAGAGCAGGAAAACAGTCATGCTACTTTTGTGGACAAATGACCAAAGCAGAAATTAGATAGACACCTGGATTGACATCGGGCCTATCTAGATATAAGCCAATTTAGACCCATTCTCCCTTCAGCCCTCTGGACACCACTGAAGAAATGTGACTTCTAACACTCCAGTTTACTGTCCAGCCACCTGATATAAGACCAACACTTGTTGATATTGAGAAGAAAACTCTTTTTAAGTCCCACAAGAGTGATCAGCCATACACCAGTACCCTCAGAAGGCAGAGGATCAGCCAGGTGGATGCTGGATGTGTGTCACTGGGATGACTTTGAATGAGTGTGATATGAATAAAGGGGTATCATCCATGCTCAGGTCTCTGAAACAACCCAGTCTACAGATGTAGATGTCTGAGAGCCTGCAAACTGTGAGTAGCCAGGCTGGGAGCATTGAGTGCACCCACACTACTGCAAGTACACGGGGTCTGGAGTCTCATTCCCAGGGTCCCACACAATCTATGGCTTCTGGGATGTAACCCAAAGGTGATGCAGAGAGGAAAGGATCTTGTTGAAGCCAGAAGCAGTTTGAGAGCTTGCTTTGTGGCTATGGGAGCTGCTGCCTGAACCAGTCAACACAATGATCCTGTTGCCTTATGCAGCTAAACTTCTTGCTCTGCCTTGCTGGTGTGCACATCCGCGGGAGCAGCTCAGGGTGGCAGTGCTGCCCCGTGGTTTGCAGCGTTCTGATTTAATTTCTTTGCTGACACACACGGAGTTGTATTCCCAGAAGGAGCATCCGGGGTTTCATAGGAAAAAGCCCACAGATGCAAACTGCAGAAATCTGTGTCCTGCCACGCTGGGTTTAATTAAGGGCACACTGAAAAAGTCACTGTTTGGTAACACCTCTCTCTCTTCAGTCACGCTGTGTTGGAATTTAAGTGGCTTTATGGCAAGACTGAGTTTGGGTTCACATCTGGCAATATTAAATCACTGCCCTGAAGGAAAAGAAGGTTATTTCAAATTTCTCTGTTTTTCTGAATTTCAAGTCACTACATGTGCCAAACACACATTTCTGCTACAAGTGGTAGCAATGAAAAATGTGCAACCTCTGTAGGAAGCATTAGAAAGGAACAATATAAAATGCCACACCATTGATTGTTAGCACTGTCTAGTCTCAAAGGAAAGTGTAGACTTTGAATGACAGCACTTCATCTGGACATCATCTGGCTGAGAGGTAGCAGTGGCACATGTGTCGGAAACAAATACAACCTTGTGGTGTACTAGTTGCTGTTTAATCTGTGCTCTCAGCACTGACCTGTCTCCTGGGGATGACTGACAGAGCTTTATGTGTTTGAGAAACTTCAAGCAACTGATATATGGATGCAAAATCTGCCTACTAAATATATTTCATTTATTTTCCTATGCAATTTGTCATCCATGAAATCTATTTATTTCATATAACCTACCTACTTAATTAGATAACGTTATTTAAATAGATATTAAGGCAAAGGAATATTACATTTTTTTCCTAGGCTCTTTATCCACCCAAAAATCATTGTTTGCTTTATTTTAAGAATTTCCATTATTTTTCCTGGATATCCAGTGTAGTCTGACTTAAGGTACCTAAGCTATATTCTTTTCCCTGACAACACATCTGCTCTGTGGATGCTCTGTGCTCTTTATGTGAAACCTGTGGCCCATGTGCTTAAAAGCATGTATATTTGTCCAGGGGCTCCCAGACAGAAATAAGGCAGCCCTCATGATGTATAAAGAGATCTAGAAATATGTTTATGGATCTAGATATGAATCATAAATCCACCCCCAACACCTGCAATTTACAGTGGCTTTCTGTCAGCCTAGTGGTGGAGAATTTCAGGAGCCCTGGTAGGAAGGTGTCCTGTCACAGGCATCCTGCTGCGTGACACAGCGTGTAAGTGAATACATATGTGTGTTGTCTGCTTCTTCTCTGCAATGCATCACTCACAATTATCCCAGCCTTAGAGGTAACAGCCCAACCTGGTGCAGTGACAGATTTAAGGCCTGAAATATCCTTGAAGTTTTGTTGATTTGCAAAGCAAGTGTCTCCACTTGTTCTAGACAGCATCAGGGCTTCCCATGACCTTTGGCAATGCCCAAGACAGCTAACTCGCTTTTGAATTATGACTTCTGCTCCTCATCCAGCTGGAGGTTTCCTTCACCGTGTTTCCCTCCCTTGCCCTTGCTGTACTTTGGATCTGCTCCTTGTATAGTAAAGTAAAAACCCTGAGCCATACAGGGATTAGTTGTGCTTATAAAGCAGAGTGTCAACAGTGCTTGGGTAGAGTAGGTCGTGGTGGTGGATGACCATCTCCACTTGTTTCCAGATCTGTTTTCTGTATATCTATGGCTATGTGGAATCCAACCTGGTGTTGCCTAAAGGGAAAGAGCTCCATCAGAAAAAATACTTGCTTTCTGGTCCTACGTTCACTTCTCCTAAGCATAAACTAGTACGGATATTTTGCCAAGGCTATGGAGACTCTTTGGATTGAACTAGGAAAAGGGAAAGTGAGAGAATAAGGAGAAGTAGCAATGCGTAAAATGGAGTCAAACACAGTTTTCCAGGATTTGCAAACCCCGCAAAATCCAGGCAGGGTATTTTATTCCTCAGAGCATGGACAGCAGTTGCTTTTTAGGAGGATGAGAAATTCTGTTGACTGTCTGCAGCACAAGTCTCTGCTGTTGTGCCTCTCCTGCTGCTGCTAGAAAGGGAGCACAAAGGCTCCTGCTTAGTAGATATGGCCAAGGATTTCTCTGAAGCATCAGATGTCAAATCAACATTTTCAATCTCTTCTCTCTGCCTGTGTTGCTTTTCCTTCATGTTTCTTTCACTGTTTTCCTCCTTCTACATCCTCCCCCTCCTTCTCCCAGATCAAACTCTTTCTCTCATGGCAAACATCATTACTACAGCAGGCAAGATGAAACACGCCTCAACCTACCTCAATCCCAGTGCAGACAGAAACCCGAGAGAGAAGGACAAACAAGGAGTTTTGCAGAATGCCAACACAGCAATGACAGTGAGAAATAGAAGACAGAGCAGTTAACCACACAAGGAAATAAATGCTCCTGTGGGAAAAATCATACACTAATGCCTATTAGCTTAATAGCCCTGTGGTTTAGGTAGAGGGCTGATAGACAGGGCATCTGTGCTCTGTGTGCTGCTGACACTTGGGAGGCTGGATGCTCACTCTGCCCTTGGTCATCTTTACTTTCAGCTGTGCCGCTTTCCAGTATAAAATGGGATCAAGTTTCTCCTGGGGCTGTCAGACACCAGCAGAGGCCAGCAACACCTGGAGGAACCTACGCTGCTGGATGAAGGACTTTACCAGGTATGTGCACACACTTGTGCAAGGGGCAGATCTCTCCCTGCGTGTGGTTCCTCCTCTCCCATCTCACTCTCTGTCCAGAAGCTGGAGGTGAGTGAAGGTGTCCAGCACTTCTCTTCAGGAAGAGATCACATGCAGTGCGTCCACTCCAAACCCAAAGTGTTCTGCAGGTGTTTTATTGGTTGTTGGGACTCTGGGGACTGAACCTCTGACAAAAAAGTCAAAGCAAAAAAGGAATGAAATGGCAGCAAATGGTAGAGTCAGTCCAGTGGAGAGTTGGAGATAATCAGCAGTACCAGTTTACCAGGAAGGTTTATGAGGGGAGGAGAGCAAAGATTCCCTTGGAGAACAGATAAAGATACAGATTATTATATACTTTACTTCATAGTCCTTCCTGAAAAAGAGCTGAGGGCATTGTTTTCTGCTTTAGTATATTGTGTTAAACATAAAAGGGATGAAGGCAAGGAGCCTGAGTAGTGATCAGTTAATCCAAAAAGCAGGATTTTTTTTGGCTGGGGAGTAGAGGAACTTTATTGGTTATTATTAGACTTTTCAGCTCAAAATGGACAAGTCAATATCTTTTCTTTTGACTGATGCTGTTTCTTCCTTCAATTGCTAAATCCCCTCTGCCCAGAAATACCCTCCTTTGAACAAAGTCTGCTTGTACTTAGCAAATGGCCTGAGAACACTGAGCATTGAGTCAGTGAGAACTGCAGAGGCTAGAATTGAGGAGGTACTGGGTTAATAAGAGGTAAAAACCCTCTCTAGCTCTTAACACCAGGATTTTCGGCAATAACGTATCAGGTCCCAGCACCCTTGGGAAGGATGAGACCTTAGGGAGGATAAATAAGGCAATGAAATTCTGTGTTCTGGGTTATGAATGTTCTGGACAAGAAATTTTAAAGAAGAGTGGTTGAATGGAGGTCCTACTACCAGTGACTCAAGGTATGAGACCTTTCTCAGTTAGCCTCCTAAGACTGCCGTGAGTTAACACAAAAGTAACTGTTGGACAGTGGGTAGATGGTGATGGTTAGGCACCCCAGGGGAAAGAAATGATGAGCTTGTTGCCAAACACTGCAAAAGGCTTCATCAAGCCAAATATTACTATTAACTGTTGTTAACTACTGCTTCTTACACTGCTTAAGAAGGAAGGACAAGGTTCCCTATACCTTGAAACTTCTACAAGCATGGAGATGAATTTCGAGTAGACCTGTATAAAAAAGAGTGAAATTTTATACTTTTCCTCTTATGACCATGTCATGTCAGATTTACTGCAGTGGCTGGCAAGAAACTTATTAGGAAATAATACTGCTACCTCTGAGCTGGGATATTAATTTTTAATCGATTACTTCTTTCTGATGATGATGAAAGTGGAATATCAAAGATGAGTGAATAGCGTAGTACATGCCCTGGCTGTTCTGGAAGCCCACAGTAAGCCCGAAGCTGTTCTCAAGGCTTTCCTTTCCCAGCTGGCCCAAATAAGATGCACCAGCCTTCTCCTGCATCCACTAGCTTGTGAACATCTCCCAGTCTCTAATGTATTCATTATCACCATGTCACCATGGGTGACAGATGAGGAAGTGAGGGCGGGGGAAGGGTTAAACCCTTTGGTTCTAGCAAGAATTAATCACTGAAAGATGGTTTATGATGTTGATGAAAATGAATAGAAATCCCCTGGCAGAGGAAGAAAGCAGACTTTGCATCACTTCATGATCTGAAGGGGACAACCAAAGCATGGCACAGGACACCCAGAATAGCTAGACTTGTCTTGGAAGGAAACTGCTATTTGCAACTACCACCAGAGAGGCATGACCATGAATCCCTGGCTCCTGCCATGGCTGCTGTGCTGACAGCCCAATGCCATTTACTTCTGTGTGTGACTAAGATCCAGCTCTGCTATTTGAGTCTTTTCAGGCTTTCCCACAATGTGGATACCCAAGGTTCCAGCCAGCCCCAAACAAATGCTCCCTGAGGACTTTGCTTGGAAACAGAGCTGCTCTTTCCCTCAGGCTGTGCTCTCTACCTGCAAAATATGTTACTCAGTGCAAAGCAAAGCATCTGAGATTAGCTCTGTTGATTAGAGCATGGTGCCAATTAACACCAAGGTTGCAGGTTCCATCCCTATATGGGCCATTCACTTAAGAGTTCGACTCTGTGATCCTTGTGGGTCCTTTCCAAAACAGTATATTCTGCGATCTGTTGCATACACATGGTAAGCCTGAAAAGCCAATGTCTGAGGATAAAATATGAAAGGAAAAAAATTGCTCCAGTTGTAGCTGCTGGAGAGAAGCAGCATGTAATCAGAGAGCCTGAGAACCAGCCAGAGAAACACCAACCCTCAGGGCCTCTCCAGGTAATGTCCCTGTAAAACCACACTTTTCACAAATGCCTTGCTTTTTAATATCCCACCCGAGGAAATGGCCCCTCTATGCCCCCACTCCCTCAAGCTGAAACAATCTGGCTATTAATGTGAATCATGAATGCTATTTTCCCAGAGTAGCCATGTTTCTCCTTAGAAACTTCATGAAACAGCCAGGAAACAACAAACTTGGGCTTTCAAAGACTAGGTCCAATCAGAGCTTCTGGTGGTGGGAGGATGTTCATGTGTATACATATATGCACACAAGTTACTTACAAACAAATTAGGGCTTGTTTTCCAAATGGACTTAATGCCTGATTTTGGTGTGTTTGGCTTTGTAAACTTGACAAATCTGTTTAAGGTAACAACAATTTTTTTCATAAAAAAGCTTTCAATCCCCCTTAGTCTGAATCTGTTTTCTCAGCTGCAAAATTGTTCACTTCAGCGTAGGCTGGGGAACATGGCCCCCAGCCTTCTCTGTAAAGCACAGGAGGAAAGAGCCTACTGGAGCTGATAGATAGAGATTGATGTTTTGTGAGTGTGTGTGTGCACCTATATACACTTTAGCCTCAGAAAATACATATCTGCCATCTGTTTGATGAAAGAAGTTTGAAGCTTTGAAGCTTAAATAGCAAATCAAGCAACAATGGGAAGTGTAAAACAATTTTTTCCCCCTTTTTTCTCTTTTGGCCTTTTTGATTCATAAAGAAATTCTCCAGTCAGTCCTAGTGCATTTGTAGAAGCTTAGTTGGCAAGGAAACCACAAGTTAAAAGTAATGCAGTGAGTTGCTGTCTGAAGCTTCTATTCATAATGATTCTTTGAAATATCCTGGATTGTATGAATACAGTGTGTATGTACTACATAAGGAATCACAAAGCCAGCTTTACTCTCCTATTGCAGATATGCTTTTAAGGGTCACAGGTGGAGGGGAAAGTTTGAGAAAAGTGTGCTTTCAGTCTCTCCTTCCATGGGGCTCACAGAGAGCACTAACCAAGGTTGTGGCTCCTTGTCTGTTATACAAAGCAAGAACTAGTGCCTCTTAAATTCTATGCAGTCACAGACTTCAGTTTTAAAATGTTCCCCATGGGGCTTGTGACAGCATAGGCAAAAGGGCACAGCTCAGAGATGCAGGACAGGTCCTCTGTGAAGGGTCTACCGCATTTGGTTTCACCTGAAAAGGGACTCTCTCAGAAGATGAGGCAACTTGTTGCTTTCGGTTTCCAAGAAACAGAGAGATGGAAAAGGTTTCCCAGATCTCATTAGTCTTACCTCCTTGTTTGACTGCTTGGTGCTCATTGAGGGACTTAAACAACAATGGGGAGCATATGACCCCAGTGGGAGTTGGATTTGACTGCTCTGACTTAGTCAAGTTAGAATTTATCTCCTAGAAACTGTCTGAGGGCACCATTCGTTACTGTCATGTTTGGGTTTGGGTCAATGACCGCCATCTCTGCCCACAGGGACAAAGCTGTCACGGGTCAGTCTGGACTGGAAGAGAGAGAAGAAATCTGTAATTTCAGATCAAAATTATCTACTGTCTGAAAACTAAGTGTGCTAGGCTTTTCAAAAAGTAGCCCCTTTTTACCAATTCTTCTTTCTCTGAAGGATCAAAAGCAATTCAAGAACACAGAAAGAGGGAAAATAGAACTGGGACTTGCAAGCAAAAAGAATCTATTGTGTAACAGGACTGAACCCATCCCCTGGTTTACATTTCCCTCCTCATCTTGGGGCAAAATTCAATCCTGAGGTTTGCCTTCTCTGCACTGAACACAGTGATTATGTTCATCCTGTTCAGATTCCAGACTCAATTTTCCTTTTTCAAAGACTTGTGCTGTTATTTTCCATCTATCCACTCTTACAGTTAGAAAGTGTACATTTGGGGGGCTGACTTAATTTGTTCTTTTCCCTGGGAATAATAGATGTCATGCTGTTCAGAAAAATGAAAAGAAAAAAACTCCTTTCCATGCACCAAAGAGTGTGGGGACAAAACCATATTAAAAATCTGCATCCTAAGTACTGTAATCTAGATCTAACAAAGAGAGTCTTGGGCTTATTTTCTTCTTCTGGCTCAACCTTACTTTAGCCTGTCTCTCCACGGAGTATGACCAGCATTGTCTCAAGCTGTGTACTTTCTCCACTATTAACAGGAAACATTCATGGAAGTTCTAACTCTTTTTGTTAATATTGTAACAAAACAGATTTTCCAAACAACCACAACTCTTTTGTCCCTTTCAGTCCTGTCTGATGCCTCATTGTAGGTGTCTGTGAAAGGCAAATAGACATCTGTGGAATCTAAAGAGAAGCTCTGACAATTTTACAGAGCCCCCCACTGCCTGCCTCCATAATCTGACAATAAAATTGGATTTTTGGTATCTCTTTAACACTCCAAAAAGTAAAACCCTTTCATAACATGTATCATTTTCCAAGGTGATTTGAAGAAAATACCTCTGACTTTCAAATTGCCCTTTGGCAGCTTTGAAACCACTGTTGTTTTGTGAAAGCTCTTGGCATTTAAAACTGCTTTGTAAGGAGGAGGAGGAATAATAAAAAAAACCTCCCAATCCTGGCTACTTCACGTTCCTTCTGATCTGTCCATAGCTTTTCAAGTGAACAGGAACATGCCGACAAATGCATTCTGAAGAAAATCCCATTTCGACCCTAAATGGTGCTTCACAATTTCCAATTCACGCTGTTGCCATTTTTGCAGGAATTGATGGCTGCCATTGTTATCAGAGCTGACAGGCCTCGGGTAGGTTGCACAATCAGCGCAACCTGCCCGAGCCTTTCATTATTCCCAAGTGGCAGGTTCTCATGATATCTCTCTTTTATAGGCATTGCTCATTTTTATTTTGCATTTGACATGGCTCCTCCACTTGCTCACTGCTGGGGTGCCGAGATAAAATGGCTCCTCTGAAGTTAAAGGAACAAAGCCCCGACACACGCCGAAGGTGGTTGGCAGCTTCTGCCCTTCCAGTGTGCTCCAGATCAGAAGCTGCTCTCTTTGCTGAAATTAGCAGTTGGGTAATTTCCCAGCATGTGGGTCCATTCTGCTCAGCCCTGGTGTTCAGGCAGAGCTTTGCAGACATGCAAATGTCCTCTAAAAGCAAATCTAAATCAAAGGTTTGGGGAGCTTTTGTGTTTACAAAAATAAGGAGGACAATGTTTTTGTTGAGCTGCCCTTTTTCTAAAAGTCTTTCTCTCTGTATCTCACCTGGAAGAACCTGGCAGGTTGCTGAAACACCCCCCAAATGACCAAACTGGTCAAACAGGATGAGTATAGGAAGGGTGACCAACTCCCCAGGAACATAGAGGAGTTGAATGGAAGATGAAGCAGCCAAGAGGTGTCTCCCTATACGAGGACAATTCAGGCAATCTGAAAGGATGTATCTCCTTCCCATCCACATTTTCTCGTCTATAAAACTCTAGCTAGAGGATCTGACCCATGAGTTCCTTGTGTGACACAGACAGCACTAAAGGGTGAAAAAAAATAAAGGCTTTTTGACTGAACTTTCATACACCTATTTTTTGCAGGATTTTACTGTATAAGGTTTGCATGATGTCTGCATAATAATAAGTAGGTGATTCCTTGTAGATCTGGTAAGAGATCATTCATTGTTATCCCAAAGGCTTTCTGTTTGACCCTACTGGATTCCCGCAGGATTCTTCTCTTGCCTTTGCCTTCAACCCCAGCTGTGCCTTCAGCCTGATTTTTTTTTTCTATCATTTAGCCTGAAATTTAACTTTGAACCCGTCCTTTATGAAGATAACCTCTCTATGAGGAAACTGCTGTGGTTTCTGGCTAGGTCTGTCCGGCTCCCTCCAGTGGGTTTCTCCCAGAGACTGGACTTGGGATCAGCTTTCTGAAGGTATAGTGACATATAGACCATTGTATGGTGTATGGGACCAGCTGTATAAATGCAGCTGTTATGTGCTCGTACTTACATAATTTAGTTGTAATGTGAGGAGGAGGGATCTCTGCTTCTGTACCAGGCCTGGCTTCTCTAGATTAGTTAAGTTTAACCCAGACTCTGCTAAGTGTTGTAAATTGAAATCCTGAAGAAGTTACATTTCTCTATTGGAGAATGCCCAGTGAGAGATGTGAGTAGGTGCAGAGTCAGTGAACACCATAGGCATAGGGATGCAAAGGAAAGCGGGACACCAACTCACAAAAATTTCTGTAGAGAACAAGCAAAAGTAACATCTCCCCCATCTTCTGGCCTTGCGTTATGAAGGCAGCCAAAAACAGGGGCTTTCATGGTGTGAGCCTTCTTTCCTGCTTCTGGTGCTTAGGATCATTGTCCTAAGGGAAGATTTATTGCTATAGAAATAAAGAAGGAGGTAAAATCAGCCTTGCAGGTAAATTAAAAAAAATATCATGAACAAATAAATTTGTGACCAGATATTGACAACTAAATAACTCTACAGTCCCTAGCAGCGTAATTGCCATAAATACTCGAGATAAGAGTGGCAGACAGTGATAGCATCTTTTCTTATTAGATCAAGAGCCATACCTAGAAAAAAAATTAAAAATCGAAGGAACTGGTGGGCACAACAGCCTTTTTTTGGGCCTGAAACAGAAGCAGCAAACTTCCAGGTAAATAAATGTTAAGGACAATTGTCCTACTTTGATTTAATTACATGAATCAGTTAAACAATTAGAAAGAAAAGGGTTTCTAAAATCTCAGAAGAAGGCAGGAACATTCAGGTTTGATTTCCCAATATAAGCCTTCATGATGACACTGAGTCAGGTATTCAATCCCTTCCTTCCCCTTGCTGTTCCTGGTCTTACCTTTGCTGCACAGACAATCACCGTTCGTGCAAAGGAGCTGGAACAAGGTCAGAGAACCGAGCGAATTAAAAAATAATTCATGAAAAAATAATAAGGTTTTTTTCCTTTAGGTCACAGGGCAGCTGCAGAGGTAGAATGAGAGGACAGTTTCTGCTAAAAATTTCAACTCACGCCACTACAGGTTCCAGCACTACTGCTATGAATAGCTGATGTGTATTTGGCTCAGCTGGACCTGGCATCACTAGAAATTAGCAGGAAGTGGGAAAGGGTTGGCTGACCACTGTCGACTCACACAGGACATGCAGGGTTGTATCAAGGGTATGCTGTCCAATGGATGTTTGCTATGTAAGCTGGAACTTAAGATGGGCCATAGAAGGAGCCTGAGGACAGGAGGACTTTTAATGGTGGATGATAGAGAAGTAGATATATTTGGTGTGTGTGGGTAGGGTTTACAACAAGCTGTTACTATTTGCTTTGTTACAGGTGAAGAATAATTGCCCTCTATGTAAGTGGCAGAGACTTGACTTCCATAAATGATTTTGATATCACTGGAGACCAGATGTGATATGAGGATAACAGGTTCTTACCATATTACAGCAGTTTGATACACCAGATCTTGCTCTTCTGATAAAACTCAGAAGAAAAAAACCACGTTCCTGATGAAGCAAGACATTGGATATGTTTCTTTCTTAAGCACAGATGAAAGGTTCAGTGTGGATCATACTATTTCTCACCTGACAGGAAGGCATGTGGATACCAGCAACACACACAGACTCAGAGCCTATAAACAATCCAGGTGAACAGACAGCCCTACACCTGTATCCCCTGCCTGTTTCACATCTATGGAAATTCTTGCTTGTAAACTTCCAAAGGACACGCTGTAGTCTCATAACCTGACAGAAAACTGGTAGAGGATGCTGGTTGCAGACTCCAGCTACCCAGGGCACTCCACTCACATCCATGTTCCCTACAGTTCCTGCTGGGAGGTAGCATAAGTGATGAATTTCACACTGTTCACCATCACAGAACAAAGTGACAGCTTCTTATTTGATGCATAAATTATCCTCTTTCATTATGTTGGATGCTTAAACACACTATTTGAAGATGTAGTCTTCTTTGTTATAAGATATCAGAGGTTTCACTATTTTTAATGTGACAGGAGAGCTTGTTTAGAGGATAAATCTCTCATTTAGAGGATAAATCCCCTGCAGTGCACGTTTGCCTGGAAACAAGATAAAGTATTTTTTAATGTTCAGTTATCCAAAAGCCCCCAAAGGCTATGGATACATATCCAATGTGTGATTCCAGTACATGATTGTTAGTAAAACACAGTGGCTAGAAATCTGTTGCTCTCATGGACCTTTCAAAGCAGCTGCAGCAGTCACATGGCTGTTGTTCACTTGGTAAGTTTTGGGGGAAGGACAACCTCTGTGCTTTGTGCTTTTGTCCTTCCCCAAAGTAAAGCCCTGACCCAGTTTTTATCTTTAATTCATTTTGTTGTGCTGCTGAGTTGAAGGAAGACTTTCATGTCAGAGATTAGTTCTTCCTGTCTTGCTGAAGCCTTCTGCTATATGGGAAGCATTATTTAGATAAGTGACCAGAAGCTGATTCAATGGCAGGAGTTTATCAGCTACTAGAGGTAAGGACTCCAACAAGCTGGTGCCATGTATTCCTCCTCCTGCACTGCTGATCCTTGCTCCATTCCTGGGGATTTGCTGTCATTAGTGCTTGTCTTTGCTGCTTCCTCTCACTGTTAATGTGACTGATGGGCCATATATGAAGCCTGTTATCTCTTCCTGTGGTTTAAGCAACATAATGTCTAGGTGGAAATCATCATCGGGTGATTTTTTGAGGGAGTGTAATTTATATTGGGCTAGAGGCAGAGTGTGCCATGCCCTGTTGTCTGCCTTCTCCTTGATCCTGAACCAAAATGATTCCTGGTTTGCCTGCAAATACCAGAGTTTTAATGGCACCTGTTGAAAGGAGAATTTTAATGGGATGAAGAAGGTGCAAGGAGACATCACAGGCATTCTCAGCACATGTTGTACCCATGAGTCTGATTTTTTTTTTACAAAGTAACTTGGAATACATGATTCTGTGATGCCCCTTATAGCTCTCTGGGATTTTACCTCTGTCATCTCCAGGTACTGGAAGCTCCTATTACTGGTCATAGCTACACAAGAAATCCTGCCTGTCAAGTGCAGATCCAAGTTTGGAGAAGGTACATTTGAAATATTTTGGCCTTGAGCCCAGCCCTTAAAGCCATATTCCTTCGATCTTGTAGCCAATCATGCTGATGAAGGGGCTGCACTTGACTTTGTGTGAAATCCAAGAGGTAGAGTGTTAGCTCATGTGAGTCTGTCCCATATCCTGCCTGATTTGGTATTTTGGGGAACGTCATAATGGAAAATGACTTTTAAGCTTCCTTCAGGTACTTTTAGACAAACCGAGGAGGTGTTTTTGGAAGATGCTAAATAGCACAATTTAGCAGTAGATTACAAATATTAGCCCTTTGTAGTTACTGTCTTCAAAGTGACAATAAATGAGCCAGATTGGAGCATCTATAAGTCATTTGCATTTTGTGTTATTTTTGTACAATTATGTGTTTGAAGAGAGAGTGTTTTTTTCTTCTTTTCTTTTCTTTTTTTTTTCCCTCCCCCTTCCAAAGCTCCCTTAATTACTTTCAGTTCAGGTTGACTTACCATCTTATTCTGGGTAATGAAAGTCAGATGGGAAATAGTGAAACTTAGTCTAAAGTCAATCAGTCTGTTAAGTTGAATACAAAATGCACTTGTGGTTCATTCACTCCTGGTAGGGAAAAAGAGATGCAGATGATTCCCACTGAACACCAAGAGAAGAAATTGGAAAAAAAATCATTAAAGCAAATATCAACACTGCAGATAGGAGAGAGAACGAGCACAATGTGTGCTCTGTCTCTGAAGTGCTGCTGCATTACAAAAGCCTGGGAAATAGTTCACATGAATTTCAGAAGTTTTTATCTTTTCTTTTTTTCCTATCTCCCTTCCCAAAAGCTCCATCAGGCCAGATTGTGCATGATGGAGTGACACAAAAAAATGGTACTTCTATCGCAGTTTTCATATTCCTTTGTGTGAGACTAAAGTGAAATCCCCACGACTTAACCTTTCTAGAGCTGGAAATGGTTTTGTTGAGGGGATGCAGCTCCATCCCCTCTAGTTCATAGGCTGGTGCAGAGCTGAGAGAGGCTGTGATGTTTTGGGCTGTTGAAAATGACCTGTGTGCTCTTGTGCTCTCAAGTTCTCTTCCCTACCCAGAGGGCTGTAATTGATCGATAGAGGTCTTGGGCAGAGGTTGGCAGCTGCAGCTGGGCCTCGGCAGCTTGTGGGGCTATTCTCACCATCAGCATGTGCCTGCTTTTGGCAGACAGGTTTCTTGGTTATTCCTGTCTCCCAGCTCCCTCTGAAGCAGTGTGGGCTGGCGGGACTGCAGACTCTGCCTTGTTCAACCCAGATTGTGTCAAAAACTGTGTGTGTCCTTCCTCAAGGTGGGACTCAGAAAAGACCGATTCTAGTGTATTGTGCCTTTCCTTCTGTGCTTCACTTTCCCTGGCTATAAGGTGATGAAAAGGTCTCCAAACTCCTCCAACCAGATAGTTCTGGACCAGCTGCATGCAGTGTGCCACAGTGAGGTTAACTAGGCATTGGCTTTTCTCATCTCCTTGACTCCTTAGCTGGAAAGATCTGTCTGAGCAGAGAAATCCTCATTTTCAGTTCACAGCCTGCACATTAAAGCTCCAGCAAAATTTCCAAGGTAGGGTGACATATGTAAAGTATTGTAACTGCTGATTTCTCTCTGGCTTGCAGGTGTTGGGTTTGTTTTCGGCTCATTGCCATTAATTGGAATGAATTTTAATGACTTCACGTGGCTCAGAATTGAGGCAGGTATAACTAATTCCATGTGTACATGCCAGATATATGTGTATGAAAAATCTCACGATCAAAGAATTATTTCCTTGTAGGAACAAAAGCTGACAGTGCCAGCAGCTACTTAGCACCAGCCTGGACTCTGCAGCTTGAATTACTCTAAGGCTGCAAAACCAGCTACAGTTACTCATAATCCCTGAGACTAGAGGCAAGGTCCCTCACGATGATGCACCTCACTTTCCCCTCTCTGCAAGGATGTCAATGCTAGGAGTCACCTTTTAAAAAGGTTTTTAAGTTCACTTAACAAACAGTGTAATGTGACCAAACATGGCCATAGAATTATAAAATCATTTAGGTTGGAAGTCCAATCATTAACTCAGCACTGCCAAGTCCACCACTAAACCCTGTCCCTAAGTTCCACATGTAGGCAAAGTCACTCCAGGAAATGGATGGCAGCTTAGCTCTCCATGACCATAATTTAGTGGCATCTGTGAGAGACAGAGCACAGGAGAAAACTACTCATCTCAACTTCTCTCACGAAGAGGAGCTCCGTTTACAGTCCTGATCAGAGTATCCTTTCCTGATATGACAAGATAGGGGTGGGAAGGTGGCCTCGTGGTGATTTTTCAGGCTTCTCTCGCCCTTTCCTAGTGTTTGATTTTTACTTTTCAGGTGCAGGGCTTTGTGCTAATGAAGATTAAAATGTCTGTCCGTCCTTCCTTGGTGCAGGCACAGAACAAGTCAGCTGGTGTCAGTATGGCTCTGGCTTTCCTCAGGCAGCTCATGGTTTCACAGGGAAGAAGATGGGTGGCTGGTTGAAATGACCCATTTGTCTCAGTAGGCAGGTGTGTGAGAGGCTCCTGAATGTCTACAGTGCACATGTATTCTTCTTTTAGGAGCTCAAATTTAAACATCCCTTCTAATAAGGATGAGACACTTACATTTGCATAACTGTCAGCCTTAATGGACTTTAAAATGGATAAAACAGCATAGGGATCACTCCTGTACGATTGGAGAGGCTGATTAGATGGCCTGTGCATGTCTTCCTGGTGTGGAGGGTAATGCCTGTGATTGTTCCCATCACCTGCACAAGGTGCTGTCAGGAAGCTTGTGCTCCATAAGAGATGACAGAATAGCCCTAAGCTACACAGGCTAACATAAGAAACAGCATCCAGTATGCATATTAAAAGAGATACTATGAAATATGGAGCTTAGACAATTTTCCTAATTAAAGCAACTCGTGTTACTGGGAGGCAGTTGTGCACTGGGACTGTCCCTCTGTTTACATGGTTTTACTCTACAGCTGGTGCAGCATGGTGTAACCTTATTTTTCCTGGGGATAAGCCATGCTGTATTATCGGTGATGTTACCAAGGGCTAGGGAGGAGAACAATTACTGTAGCCTAGCTGCTGTGTAATAATGTACTGATCAGCAACATGATGTTTTGCTCCAGCCTGATTTTGAGCCTGAGCTTTGAGTGTGATTTGGTTTGAGTGTCCCTTGGGTAGGCTCAGATCTTGCTGTATTTTAGTAACGGTTGGGGAGGACTTTCTAAGAAGTATCTGTTTTCTCGCTGCCCTGACTCTGTGCTGTCTTTTTCCAAACTGGAGGATGTGAGAGCCTGCAGGAGAGCCACAGTGACTTTGACATAATGAACCAAGACAGGTTTCTGCAGGGACACTGTAGCTGAACACACTGTTGGTCCTTTGGCAATCCAGTATAGGAGTTTGTCTAAGATGAGAAAGTGAGTATCCACTGATGGCCAAGAGGAAAGGGTCTTAATTCGGCTACAAAACTCTTTGTAACTATTTATGTCCAATTCCAAGTGACAGCATTCTAGGTTAGACTCTCTATCAGCCTTAGAAGCATGAGATGTTTACCTAGTTTATCTTAGGAAAAGGATCCCACAGAGCTGCCACAATTCCTCTAACTGGACACTGACAGAAACCTGACATTTTCTGCCCATGGTTCCTGCTGCTTTGACCTACTGCAACCCTTCTTTGGGGATCTCAGCAGGACTAGCTAATTCTGGCTCACCACTGAGCTAAAGCAGAGATGTGATTGCTAAAAGGCTCTGGTAAATCAGAGGGTGGCCAGGGGGCTTGGATCCAATCCAGCTGTCAGTGTAGACACACAGCAAATAATATATTGACCAAACTTGTCTATGTCCCTTTGCAGAGATCAGATCCTGGTTCCTGCTTCACAACTACTAACACTGCTCTGACAGGAGTGACTGATGCCTTTAGATCCAAGAGTCACAGTTCAGCTCATGTGCATGACCCAGCCAATGGACTGCAGCATGGTTTTTCAGAAAACTATTTCATTGCAGTTTAGATTCAGTTTCAGACTCTTACATGGGAACACTAGTGCCTCAGAAAGGTTATTTTGTAGCTGCCTTTATTTCTGTCAAAGTAGCTCTATTTTTTTCATTGAATCGTCTCTGTAACAGAAACAATTATAAATCGTATTTGATATAACTTTCCAATGTCTTAAAATGCTGCTCATCTAGCCCTTGGTTTAGCGAAGGCTGATCCCACAACATGCCTTATCCCTTTTCCTAGTGTCAGCAGTAGCCCCCTTAGGGCTGAAATCTGAAAGGTTAACTGACAAAACCATAATTATTTAAAGTTTCATCTCCCTGGTGTGAGCTGGGGACATCCTACACCAGGGATAAGAAGTGAGTCCTCAGGAAAGAAAGCTGGATGGCAGGAAGGCAGCTCACTCATTGGCATGGTAGCCCTGTGTGAGGTGACGGATTCCTGGTTCTGTTCATGTTTTCAGGTTCACCAGCCTGAAAAGATGCCACAGTCTAATCCAGTCCTGCCTAAGGTCCAGATGGCCTGCACACAACCTGATCTTGCAGACAACCTCAAACTTCATGTTGATATCTAGTGGGTCCTTGAGACAGGACCTGGTAGAACTGCCCAGCCTAGGAGTGCAGGCAGTCGCTGCACTCCCTTAACCCTGAGTGTTTCTCTGGAGCACTTCTGCAAGAGCATGTGGAGCTATGGTGTGGGTTAGGATGTATGGATTAGGAGCCCAGCCACCATGCTTTTTCAGATAGGCTTCCAAAGCATCAACAGCAATTGGTACACTTGACTTTGTGATCTTGAAATGAAAGTGTCCTTGTAACCTCTCCTTCTTCAGTGACAAGAAGTAACATGGTGTGATGCTACCCTGGGATTTGTGCCCAGCTACTGCAGAGAGAAACAAAGGTAACGCCTTAAGCTCTGCAGAGTGAGGCTTGGAGGCTGCTGGTGGTAGGGGAGATGCTGTCTCCCTGCTGTGAAACTTTGGTCAGAAGTGGAAACACACGTGCCTTTTTAAAAAGAGAGTCTGTAGGGTGGGGGGGAAAAGGAGCAAAAGGACTCTCTATTATTTTTCTATTGTTTTCTTTTCTTTTTCCTAAGAAGAGAAAAACAGCTGTCTCAGCCCTGTAAGGTACATTTGAAATGCCTTTGAAAGGCATTGTGGGGAGCTGGACTTCTCTTTAACCATCTTCTGCAGCTAAATAAGAAAAAGTAATAAAACATGAAACAAAAGTGAGGAAGTCCAGAGGCCTCTCAGAAAGTTTGCTGGTGAAAGAGAAGTTTTCCCTGTGACTGAGTGGGTAACTGCGGGCCAGGACAACCTTTCAAGCATCTAAGCAAAGAGATAAGCATATGTGTATGTGTGCGTGTGTGAATCCTTTGGACAGCTCTGAGTGAGGAAAAAAGCCTCACTGAAAGTGGCAGGAGGTAGTGCAGGAGTTAGAGTCATCAAATGCTCCCCCTTCTTTCTTTGAACAATCACACAAGGCTGTGTACTTCCCTCACAGAATTAGAATGAAAATAATGGCTTTTCTAGTGAAGCCCACATGTGGTGAGGGAGACATTTTCTGTATGTACATGCATATTTTCATAGATAGGTGCACAGTGACTTTACACATACAAATATAATCACATATGTATACGTGTATGCATAAGAAATATTAGACCATTTTTAACTGTTCCTCTTTGATCATATATTTCTGTCTGCTTCTTTATGCTCTTTTTTATATTTTTGTTGCCCAATTTCACATTTCCCATCTTTTCCCCAAAACAGAACCTGTGTGGCCAGGTCCTGTCTTTCTGCAACTGGCCCACTCATAGCCAGAGGTAGAGAAATACAGGGCTTTCGGTGCATGAAAGATTTTCTCTTTTCCCAGATAACTGAAAATAAATAGTGATTAGATTAAAACAAACAACCATGTGCTCTTGTACCCCACTACCAAGACTGGACCTGAGAAATGGAGGAGATTGCTGGTGTGGGACTATAGTAATCATAGCTTGGCATGATGGAGCACCCTTCAGGCAGAGAAAATAGACCCCCAGCTTGCTTTGTGTTTTATTGTTCTGATCCTGTGGAGCTGTGTTGATTTACCACAGCAGAAAAAGCTGTGTTTTTAGACGTGTGTTAGCAAAATCAATTCCCCCACTCCAGAGCGCAGACTGGTGGAGCTGAGCACAGCAGGGGCTCTGTGCCCCTGGCAGCAGGCAAATGCTCAGGACAGAAAGAGAGGGATGGAGGAGGCAAACACATGCAGGTGAAATGACTCAGGAGGTAACCAGGCAAGTAGGAAACCTCTGCAGTGATTCATTGTGATGGCCATTTCCCTGCCCCCTTTGCCCACCTGATGAACATCAAGAGCTGCCTTCTACATGGCCATTTCAGCCTGCCCTGACAGACTTCTTGTTGATAACATTATGACCTTGTGGACACGACCTTTGGAGCCTAATGTTGTAACGAAGATTCCTTGCTAATTAACGCATTTGGAGATGTTCAACATAAAGGGTCCCGAGCTCCTGTCTCATGAAGGAATGGCAGGAAAGGCATTAGAAACCAAAGTGATTGGAGGAAGCTGGTGTGGGAAATCTGAATTAATAAGAAATTCTGTGAGCAATTAAGTGTCTGAAATATTCTCAATCATCTCTTTCCCCCTTTTCTTGTAACACTGCAGTCTCGGCAGACTTTCAGATATCTCCTTCCACACAATAGTGTGCTATGGGGCAAGGAAGCATTAACAACTATGGAGAGAGAGTTTTCCTGAGATGAGACCAGTGGAGTTTGCAAGTTAGCTGAAAGCACAGTGAAAATGCACCACTTAGCGAATGTATAAATAATTCCATACATTATTCTATAGCACATCAAAACACAGAGCCAGCCTCACACACTTCAGCAATTTTTGCTTCTGAGTGTTTTAAATGAGCTTGAAACCCTCTCAGATGCTTTTCTTCATAGGTGAATGGCTGTCCAATGTACCAAAAGCAAAAATGTAATTAAACTTTAAGCTCTTAAAATGCCAAGTACCACTGGGATAACACACAGGTAAAAGACAGTAATTGTTTATATTTACTCTACGTCTAGTTACCATTTCTTTTCAGGTCCCTGCCAGAAATGCAGGCTTGGGAAAGGCAAAAAATGTAAGAATAGGTTTGTCTTTGTAAAGTCAGAACTTCAAAGTCTTCATTGACTTTCAATGTGGTGTGATCTCATTACCTGCATGCTGAGAATAGTGCCCTACTTGATGCTGATAATGCAGGGGGGCTTATCTCCCACAAATTTCAAAGCCCTCCCCTCTCTCTAGAGCCCTGGTAGCACTGCATCCCACCTCAGAGGATCTGAGCATGCTGTGTGTCAGGCCTTGAGGCTTCACTTTTAAAACAGAAGAATTGAGTATCTGCTCTCTTTCTCTCAGGTCCTTTCCCCTTCTTCCCAGGGCTGTGGCCACTTAGAGACATTGGAAACCCCCATGTCCTAGACATCAGACTAACATCTGTGTGCTGTATTGTTCCTTACAGGTAATAAGGCAGAGGAAAGGGTGTCTAAATTGCTATACCAAGGAATTTTGTTGCTGTCAGGTCATATGTCAAATCATGTTAAAGCTGTTATAATCAAATGTGAAGCCCTATGTCTCAAGTCCAATGATATAGATGCATATGCAGCACATAAATAATCCTACTAAAAGTTAAGGGATTTATTGAATTTATGAACAGACTTCAAAAAAACTTGCTCTTGTTGAGAAGAAATGTTTATTACATTTCCAACTCTGATTTTAATATGTTAACTATAAAAAATGTGTGGGAGAGAAAAACAAACATGAACTAAAGCCCACCTTTCTTGACCATTGCAGGTGGTTCATAGGAGAAGGTAGGAACTTTTCTTTGCTTTTTGAAGGGGTTAATATGTGTGTAACTGGCAGGGGCTGTGTAGAAACTCTGAGGTTAGTAAATGCTGCAGGGAATTTTTCTCTTTACAATTTTTCCTATTGCAAAATGGACTTTTCACTACCAATAAACCATGGTTTCCAAGTAAAGGTGTTATGCACAGGATGCCTTTTTCCTTGGCCCCAGCTTGCCTTTTAGCAGATGTGAGTGTCCAGTTTTCATACTAATGGGTGTGTTGAGCTAATAAAATATTCAAAAGAAGACTGTGATGAAACATCTTAGTAGCAATTGTGAAGCTGTGTTTTTCCAGACTGCTCCAGTTTACTGATGGTTCAGGTCGTTCCACGAGTTCCCAAAAGGTCTACCTTTGCAGAGTAGGTTCTGCTAATGCTCAGATATTTTGCATTAAGCACATCGTAGACTGCTACAGATTATATCTTTCCCTGTTATGAGGCTCTGAAAAGGTTGTATTCCAATCCACTGTAAAGATCACACTTGCAGTGTATTGCTGTAAACAAGATCTCTGGAGTGATCAAAAAATTGGAAAAGGCTTTTGGAAAGTTTCTGAACTTCTGTGGAGGTTTGATTAATTCTCAAGGTGAAAGACTTTCTTCTGTATCTAGACAACTGCTCCCGTCGACATTCATTCTAGTTCATCCCAAAGAGCTGATCACCTGGGTAAGGCAACTAAAGCAAAAATAATCCTATTACTCCCACTTCCTCTTTTTAAAATGGCATGTGATAAAACCTCATGGTAAAGACCAGTGTCATCAGCACTATAATGATAATAAGAGATTAATTCCAAGCAGTTATGTGTGTTTGGGCTTTTTCGGTTTGTTTGGCTTTTTGTTTGGTTTTGTTGCTGGTGCTTTATTTTGGTTT